>APFE031122326.1:0-17725 GCA_000404065.3 Pinus taeda
TTTCTGGTAAGGTTCGTAGTACTCAAATGTCAAATGTCAACGAAGGGTATCTGCAATTCACCATCTTCAAACTGTGACTAAAGGGGTTGATGAAAAATCCCAACGGATGCAGATCATTCGAATTGTGATCTAAATAACGAAAGTTGTACTCGGACTACTTACTGGTTTGTTGGATAATTGACTCAGAGCCCTGACCCTTGTAGGTTAACGGGAGGACATAACGTGTAGGCATCGAACATGGGGTGAGAGATGGACAAGCGTATCAATTTTGGTGAAGGATAGAGCATCTCATGTAAATCCTAATTGGGCATCAACAAAAGACTTTGGTTGATACAAAGAGGCCACTCCAAAGAACAATGAGGACATTGAGGGTTGTTTTCATTAATGAGATTTGGGATTAGAAGGCGCTATTTGTGATAAGTTAGAAAAAGGGGAAAGTAAGAAAAAAAAATAAATATTTAATAGGAAATTACAAGCATATCAATTTTCGTGAAGGATAGAGCATCTCATGTAAATCTTAATTAGGCAGTAACAAAAGACTTTGGTTGATACAAAGAGGCCACTCCAAAGAACAATGAGGACATTGAGGGTTGTTTTCATTAATGAGATTTGCGATTAGAAGGCGCTATTTGTGATAAGTTAGAAAAAGGGGAAAGTAAGAAAAAATAATAAATATTTAATGGGAAATTAGGGAGAACTTCAAGTGTGATAGTGGAGGGCAAGTGTAACATAAAAGTTATGGTAAGATAGAGAAAGTATATGACATAACAAGGTGAGAAGGGGGTTGCAAAATTTAAGGATGGTAGCAATTTGATGGAATTAACGATAAGTACAATATGGTTGGCTCTTAGTAATGGTGATTATTGACACAAAGAAAGGGTTAATGCTGATAATTTGGTATATATTTGTGACAAGGAAACAAAAAATAGTTCAAGCCGCTTATGGATTTACTTGAGAATGTATTGGACAATATGTTTGTTATGAGCACAAAGTATCCCATACTTTGCATATATTGCATTAACATTTTGATGAGCTAAAGAGAAGGGTTATTATGAACCTTGCGACTAACATCACATCATGGAGATAGAAGTAGTAAGGAAGGTTCTCAACATTCCACAAGGAGAAGAGGTATGGAGCAACAAAGGATTAGAGATAAAATAAGAAATAGTCTCACCTATCTTAGCACCATACTTGATGCATGGATGAAAATGTGACAAATCAAACATATGTACTTGATGGAGACATGGAAAGATGAAATTAACACACCCTTAATTGGAGGACAATGAGGGTATTCGGAAAATTCTTTGAGATGGGGGACAACAACAACTAGTTGGTCGTGCAATTTTATTTCATCACATGGGTTCAAATTGATGAGAAACATATTGAGTGGGTAAGAACAATTGAGGCCCAATGACACAAATAACTCAATTGAATAGATATGTACAACTAAGACGACTTTTTAATGTAGTCCTATATATTTTGGATTATTGCTACTAATTTCCTATTCAATATGTCGGTTAGAAAGACCATGAAAGAAGGAATCTCCAAACCTTTTCACTACCATTGAATGTGAGGACAACACCTGCAGAGGTACTCAACAAAATTTAGGGATGATATCCTCAACTATAGTGGAAAGATAAAGGGTGGGGACAAGGGCAAGTTGTCTTTTTTTGAGACACTGGGATGCCCTTGTGTAGATAAAATGAGGCTTTAGTTTGAGCATACCATATAATGCTATATTTGTGTGGGGGTAATTGTACCACTTGACATCACTTCTTTCAAACTTTGTAAGAACAAAGGTTTACAAAGGAGATTGTAATACAAGTCTCGAAGATCCAATATCTCTTCAAATGAAAGAAAAAGAAGAAAGTATCATAAAAATCGTCACTCATACTTTGTGGCAAAGTATACAAGAAGAGCATATTGGAGACATTATCTAGTGAGACATATCATCTAGATCTGGACTTCATCATCATAACACTAGATTGATATGACCCATTAAAAAATATCATACAATTTTATGATGAAAAAGGGTTCACATAGAGGGTTTTTTTTTTTTTTTAATTCACCGGAAAAATCATAATCTTTCATTATATTGTGAAAAATTACATATAGTAAATGTTGTTCCGCATATGCGGATTTCGTCCATGGCTAT
This sequence comes from Pinus taeda, assembly GCA_000404065.3. Classification (NCBI taxonomy): domain Eukaryota; kingdom Viridiplantae; phylum Streptophyta; class Pinopsida; order Pinales; family Pinaceae; genus Pinus; species Pinus taeda. The sequence goes on from APFE031122326.1 coordinate 2,156, forward strand.
AGTATCTATAAACCATTCCTGTACATGTCTGTGTCAAAAAACAAAAAATCATCACGCAAGATGATGTTGTATCAAAATGTCAAAAAATCATCACGCAGGATGATGTTGTGATCGGTATTCTATATAAAAACATAATTGCACCTTGCAGGATGCTGTTGCATAAATAAAAACTAGATTATCTACACCATCATATATACTTGTCAGTTCATCAAAAAATCAATGGTCATCCACCCAAGGGTAGATTTGGTCTATATAAGGCATGTGGTAATACTGGTACTGAGAGATGCCCCTCTGTTCGTGGATTATCCACTGTCCTCCTGGTAGGTGCGTGGCTTCCTTGGATAATCCATCGGCACTGTGATTATGCTCCCTGTAGATATGACGAACAATGATGTTATTAAATTGTGATTTGAGGTGCATAACTTCATCTAGAATATTTAAGAGTGTGTGTGTGTAACATCTAGATTTCAGATTGATCCAATTTATGATAATATTTGAGTCCCCATATATCTGTAAGTCTCTGCATTCATGATTTAAAGCAAAATGCATAAGATTACGAAGAGTTATGAGCTCAACAAAATTGTTCGTTCCTACGCCTAAGCCCATCTTGACTTTGTAATGATGCTGATCAGATAGATATAGTATAAAGCCCCCCCCACATCCATGTTGTTGAGCAGCTCCATTGAAAAAAGCCCATGGTATGGAGTGATCTATGGGGTTGGGGGCAGATGGTCTGCGAGAGCGAGGAGGATTATATTCAGGCAATTCGAGATATTCCGCAACGATTTTGGCAATAACAAGTTGCCATCGAATCGAGCCATTTTCGAAGATCATTTTGTTCCTAGCCAGCCAAATAGCCTAGCAAATGATGATAGGAAGACATATGCGGTTTGTTCTAGAATGAGCTCGATTCCAGGCCTCCCAAGCTGCTGTGATGTTTTCACCCTCCCATGCCCCCACGAACCCGATCTCCTCAGCCACATCCTTCCATATCTGTTTTGTGGTTCCACATGTAAGAAACAGATAAGTGGTCGATTCAGACTGCTGTTTGCATAGTATGCACTAGGTGGGACCATGCACAAACTTGTGCATAAGTGATTCCCCAGTAGGGACCTTGTTTCGGAGAATGCACCAGAAGAAGAGTTTTGTCTGGGGTGGAGTCTTTAATTGCCAGATGATCTTCCACAAGCTCTGAGTTATTTATGGTTTTTTGCAATTAATCAGACACAGGTAGCCTTCCTTGGGTGAGTAATAGCCAGATTCAACCTTGTTCCACATGAGTTCGTTAGGTCCATCCTTAATGCGAATATGAGATTCACTCAGAGCACTCGTGTAATCCTCCCAATTTTGATGCCAGACCGGAGGCAAATTTAACTGAGCTGCAGATTTCCATGCTTGTGTGAATATGAATGAATCTCCTGGTCCGCAATTTGAGCTATTACTCTAATATTTTGTTGATCGAGTAATCAAATAAGCTCACGAGGGAGATAACATCTCCCTCCTCCTCTTGTCCATGGATCCATACCGATGCGAGCCCTGGATCCATCATTGATTCTCCATGTAAGATGATTGTGAATGAGGGGGAGTGCGTACAATAGGGCTTTCCACGCTAATGAAATACCTGTTCTGTTCCAGCCAGGCAGTTGAATCCAGTCCATGACTTGTAAGGGCCATATGTATTTATGGTATGAGATAGATGACCAGAGATTTTGCCTGGTAAGCAAAGTCCATCCCATTTTCGCAGCCAAGGCGTGTGCAAAGTATGATAGGTCTTTTAGGCCCCAGCCTACCCACTTCTTAGGCATAGCAATGTTGTCCCAACTAATCCATGCAAAAACTCGCGTTTCCTGTCCTCCATTCCAGAGATATCTACAACATATTTTCTTGAGATGGGCAAGTATTCCTCTAGGTATCCATGCTAAAGCCATCCAGAATACAGGTGTGGCTTCCAATACTGATTTAATGAGCACCAGCGTTCCTGCTCTGGATAGAAAGCGATGGCTCCAGTGTGAGATCCTTTTCTCAAATTTGGAGATCAGCTAAGTCCAGTCTGCGATCTTGTGTCCCAAAAGGCTTGATCCAGCAACCCAAATATTTGAAACCCTGATCCAGAGGTCGAGGGTTATAAGGGAAAGGATGCGAAGCTACATTGGATTCTTGAGTAGAAGTGTAAGCCTGGGAAATGGTTGATTTTGAGTGGTTTGCCAGCATACCGGTCGCTCTGTAGAATGAGGCAAGGATCCTATCAAGGGTAATCGAATACCGTATACTTCCATCCAAAAAAATTATGACATCATCTACAAACATGAGATGTGTTAAGTAACACTGATTAGTAATTTTCAAGCCTGATACTCTGCCATTCTGCTTTTCGTGATAGATGAGTCTGCTAAGACATTCCATAACCAGCAGAAAGAGGAGCGGTGAGAGCGGGCAACCTTGCCTGAGCCCCCTTTCAGCATGGAAAAAAGGAGAGGCAGATCAATTAATGAGCAAACTGTATGAAGGGGTTGTTATGCATGCCATTATCCAATTGGTAAATGAGAGGGGGAAGCCTAGGTGAATAAGCAACATTTTGATATAAGTCCAGTCCACCCGATCAAAAGCCTTGGCTAGGTCAATTTTGAGAATGATACCTTTTAGTCATCGGGCTCGGATGGAATGAATGTCCTCTTGAGCAATGCCAATCGCTTCATGAATCTGTTGATCTTCAAGAAAAGCAAATTGTTCAAGGAGGATACGCTGAGAAAGGATAGGTCTGATACGATTGGCAATAATTTTCGAGATGACCTTATAGAGGCAATTGCAGAGGGAGATGGGTCGGAAATCATCAGAAGAGGCAGGTGAGTCAGTCTTAGGGATGAGGGCTATGAAGGTGGAGTTGATAGCATTGAACAACCTACCAGATGATCGGCATTCCTCCACAACCTGCAGAAGATCCAAGGCCAATAGATCATAAAAAGCCAAATAGAATTCTATAGACCACCCATCGGGTCCCAAGCTTTTATCCTTCTTGAACCACTTTAATACCCCCTCAAGTTCCTCCAGAGTGACAGGTGAGGTCAATATTGGTATTCAACTAAACCTCATAAAAAATGACAATAACATGGAAGCCTCCCACATCGACATTGCAAAGTACAAAGATGACAATGAATACAAATTATACCAAATCGTAAAATTAAAAAAAAATCCCGCCAATCTATAATTAGTATGCACAATGGATAAACATATTGTGTATCCCGACTATTCAACTAAAATAATGTAGTACATTCACCATATTTCCATTATAATACTCACCAATTGCAAATTGAGGGAGCTTTGAAGTTCTGTGCAGAGTTGGAGCAGAACACGGTTGGAGCAATGTGTTGAGGCTATGAAAGTAAATAACTAATCGATTGGATATTTGTTGATGGTGGGAATATATATTAATGTACCTCTCCTCCCCTATTGTCGATTTCAATAAAAAAAATGATTTGTGGGTGTGATTCAGCCTCTAGCAGTCATAAAATCAGTTTGTACATCCCATTCACCCCTTACCAGAGACGAAAATTAAACCCCCGTCCATCCATTTTGCAATACTAGTGTTTAAAAAAGTTAGAGGGAATGGTGCAAAACATACTGAGAAAAGAGAAGGGATTTTCCACAGTGTGGAGGAAAACAATTGCCCTAGGACGCCAAAAAATGTTAAGCAACACTAGAGGGAAATAAGCAGTGAGAATGAGGTATTTCATACTCAATTTATAGATTTGCACATGTTTCAACTGCTTGTTTGAATTTTATTTCTTAGTTTTTGGTTTCAAAATTATAAAAGAAGAAATTAGGGTCTATTTTGTTATTTCTTATTTAAAAATAATTTTTTTATTGTACATATATAGGGACATGACAATGAGAAACTAAAAGGTGAGATGAATTATATATTTGGGCTAGAAGTAGTGAATAAACTAGAAGGTATGGACTTGTCCATGGTTTCCAAATACATGGAAGAACATACTAAAGTCACTGAAATAGACCAACCAAAGCAACCCTGTCAAAGGGAAATGATTGATTCCCCATCAACTCCTGGATCGAGAAAAAGATCTAGGAAAAGATAAATCATAATAACCTCTAAGAAAGTGGAACACAGAACAAAGACGTCGAGTGTCCCACCCACTCCTCGATAAGAAATTTCTTCCATTGCCATTACAGGTACTTATGCATCTTTCTTTGGTACATAAGAAACTACGTAGAATATGATGTTGTCTCTAGGGAAATCAGAATGACAGATGTCGGGAAAGTTTCCAATTGTAGGTTGAAGGAATCGTGTCTTCAACACTTCAAAGATAATCTACATATTCCATTATTGAAGATACCCATGCACCTTTAAAAGGAAGTCATCCATGACATGCAGACTAAATTTGGGACAGGTTGGTCAGTAAGGCAAGTAAAAAAACAAATGACTCAAAACTGCAAGAGATTCCATTGCAACCAAACGAAAAAGATAAAAATAGATTCCTCCCAAGCTAAGGGCCAAAATAAGGCCAATTGATGTAAGTGTGAAAGTATGGAAAGAACTCGTGAAAGCATATGATAGAGAAGATGCACGAAGGAAGTTCGCCGAGGAGAGCATACAGGTATTTAAATTTGGTCATTAGATTATTTCAAATTCATTAAATTATTTTTATATTTTAATGGTGCATAATTAAATTGAATTAGTGTATTTTTTAGGACAAGACATTGAAGGCTAGGATTTCCAAATATCGTGCCACACATCACATTGTCCAATCAAGTTTAGAAGCCTTAACGTGCAAATTTGTAAGTATATTTAATATCTGAAATTATATATTAATTTTGTACAAAGAAGTAAATTATTGGATATTAATTACTTTAACTTGTCCATCTGCCATGTTTTAACTGGAGCAACAATATGTCCATTATCCATCACAATTGGAATTCAATATGATACAAGAAATAAAGTGGTCTGATTTTTTTATTTGGATGAGAATAAGGCATGATTAGTTGACTTTCAATAACTTACTTGAATATTGTTAAGTTAATATGTCAATTTGAATTTTTTATGTTGAGTTGTTTATTTATTTGTAGCTTGTGTTCTTTTGTGCTTCCATTGGTCATAACACCCTTATAAATCACCAACGTTTCACTATGATGAAACCCTTTGAAATCAATATCCAATCATGGATTTATCAAGTCCTTTTCCAAAAACTCTAATCCAAAGGAGGGATGCAACACCATGTAATACATAACTCATAGACAACAAAATAGATTACATGGGACTGATTATATGGGATTGATTATGGGATTGAACATTATATGGGATTGATTATGGACCCAATCTACATGTGTTGAGGAGCATGGGGTGATTGTCTTGGAAAGAAAGAAGCCTTCTTATGAAGAGCACCTGACACTTGCAATCCATGCTTATAGAGTGCACCACCTGAGGATTGGTCTCTTGACATGTATACCTTAGAGAGAGAGAGCACTTCACTTGGAGACCTTATCTTATGCATTAAATTAAATTGCTTGTGTAATTAATCCACTTTACCAATGTTGGCTTCCCTCACCTACTCTGTATAGAGGGAAGAGAATGTATTTGTTTATACTATACTCATTATTCCATCTATATAATTGTCATGGAGAGTTCTTTGTGCTTGTGTGATACAATAGAGTAAGATCTAGAGTTTGTGACATAAACCATAGAGAAAAATGAAGATGAATGCTAGCACTAGGGATGATCATGAGTCTTAGCACTTGCCTTAGCAATTATTTTCCATATGGTAGGATGAAGGGTGTATTAAGGTCTAAAACATTTGTTTCGTAGCGATATATATATATATATATATATAAACCCTTCATCCTACCATATAGAGAGTTCTTTGTGCTTGTGTGATGCAATAGAGGAAGATTTAGAGTTTGTGACATAAACCCTAGAGAAAAATGAAGATGAATGCTAACACTAGGGATGATCATGAGTTTTAGCACTTGTGTTAGCAATTATTTTCCATATGGTTTAATGAAGGGTGTATTAAGGTCTAAAACATTTGTTTTGTAGCGATATATATATATATATACACACACACACACACACACACACACACATATATATATACACATATACATATATACACACACATATATATATACACATATATATATACATATATATATATATATTATATATATATACATATATATATATATATATTAAGAAGATATGTAGAGTCATGACTATTAAAATAGGAAATTTTATGATGTAGACCCATGTTGGAACCTGTTTGAACTTTAAAGGTTTGGTTTGAAAGAAAGGACCTGAAACTCTATAGGACACTTCATTTTCTAGTCCTATGGGGAGTACAGTTACCACACATCATGGTGATTTTTCAAAACAAAATTCTTCCTACACTTTAGACTACAACATAAGTTTGATCACTATTCTAGCTCTATCAGGCCCTTATTAATCTAAAACAATCATGCACGTGGGGCAAGTGACGACAGACCTATAGATGAAATGTGAACTAGTTTTTTGAGAAATTAAGGAATAAATTCAACTAGCTTACTTATATGTTATTACAACCTTTAAATTGACATTGTAGTATGGAGAGAAGAACATAAAGAAATTCGATGTTTAAAGCAGTAGATCTACAACAAAAGCTTGAAATGAAATAAAATAAGATGCAGAGACTACGAAGTGATTCATTAAGGTTTCTTATGTTAAATTCACAGGTATCTAAACTATTCATGCAACATTTATAAATATGTTAATGAAAGAAACCAACAACTTTATTACACAGATCTCAAAAGAAGAATAAAACAAACACAAAGTTACTAAGAAACACCTCTTTGGCTGCCCACTTTCAAGGTTTGAGAAACAATATGAAATGGCTTGTTGTTACACCATTCACTAGTACAAAATATGTTATGACATCTGCTGTTACAACATCTATTGTTACAACATTTGTTGTTCCAACATCCGTTGTTACCTATGTTTGTGCTTCTAAATTACTTTTCCAATCCCCCGAGTGTTGGTGTAGTGTTGGGTGGAAAAAACACCTCTTTGGCTTCCCAATTTAAAGCTTTGAAAATAAAAATGAAATGAATTCCCCCCCCAATTGTTACAACATCCACTGTAATGGTCACTATTTCAGTAGTTTCAATAGTAGCGGTTGTTATAACATCAACTTTTACAACCGTTTCAACATTTTCAGAAGCTTTAACACTGACATGTTGTTATGGCATCTGTTGTTACAACATCTGCTTCTCAAATTATTTTCTTGATCCCCCATGTTGTATCTTTGTAGACAATCCTCAGCTAAAGAATTGAGCCAAAGAATCAATGTGAGGAATTGCGAGGAAGTTAGAAGGCTAAAAATTATCCCTGAACATTTAGTCATCTAATAATAGCATAGACATATAGATGAAACTCTATAATCAACACAAATATATCCAAGTATATCATAGAAGAAACAATCTAAAGATTTCTAGGCTATAAATTAAACAAATTGTTCAATTTATAACTCAACAGTGAACATAACTTTATAGAGGGACGTCAGAGAGATTGATACTCAATCTATCCCTTCCCAATGTCCTATACTATTCTTAAATATACACAAAAACATACTATGAAATTACACGAAGAACTTGTTATCACTCAGGTTGTCCCTAAGCTCCTGAAGGGATACGACCGAGGTAACCACAAACCAATCTTTGGATTGCAGGTTCTAGCCCACCTACAATCAGAGAGGGCTCTCTCTTAATGATTTAGCTTTGTTGATGATGATTTTAGTCTAGCTATTGGGTTCAGTGGGTTTTGTTTAAGTTTGGATGGAGTTTGAATGGAAGGAAGTTGCATTCAAGCAGAGAGGCAAGGGATAGTGTGATAAGTTTCAAACCATTGGGCATGGAGTCACGGATTAATGCTTGATGTTACGTTTTCTTGGACACAAGAGGATTATAGAGCAGGATAGCTACACATGAAACAATACCAATTTGCTGAAAATATGGAATGAAAGTCAGAGATGAGAGGCAATTAAGAATATTTCATCAGCTAACAGAGAAAGGAGGTGAATGAATGGTTATCTAGGAGCAGTTAAGAATTCCTAAATTAACATTCATATGTGAAAAAAACAGTGTAAACATGATCATTTAAGTATGCATATTCATGGCTGTTCCTGATGAAAGCATGCAGAAATCACAGAAATTGAGCATAGGGTGCTGCCAAGCAAATCCTAAACTATTCTTTCTTTCTGTAATTATAAATGGTGGAACATAGATGATAAAACAAAAATAGAACAACTAAACAGAGTTAAGGAAGACTTATTGAACCATGTAGAAGCACATGAATTCCACAGTCACTCTTCAGCCAATTAAACACAGTGCACAGTTCATTCTCCGGACTCTCAAGCAATCTTTGATTATAGAAATTATCACATATACAGTGCGAGTCTCTGCTCTAGCAAACAAAATCAAACCAACAAAGACCAACCAACCAACCCCTATTACATTTTTCAGGGTGGTAAATATAGGTAAAATATCTAAAAGTATTTATTACAACTGACCTAAACAGGTCTGTAGGAAAGCTTTCTAAAACCTAACTTATGCTGGAATTAAATGCAAGTAAGTCTCCTTTGGGCTGCGCCAGAGGCAGCTGAATCAAAAGTGAGTTGATGTGGTGTCCTCTGTGACTTGGTGCAGTGGTTCTGTAATAACTGTGCATTGAGTTCTGGTCCACTGATCTGATGTGAGATTTAATGTGCAGTCATTTATGTTCGTGAGCTTTGAATGGTTCCTTAACTGCTTCTTGACTTTCAAGGTTTTCTTTTAATGCTTCATTCACCTCGAGCCCTGAGAATATCTCCACTGATACACTTCGCCGCAACACTAATACTCTCTGACATGGTTTTTGGCTTCATATTTTCTCTGATATTCTTTAATCTCTGAACCGGGTCTCTCTCTGTATTCTGATACGTTCAAATTTGTAAAATCGGGCCTTTTCTGCGTTTTTCGGCGCAAATATGGTTGAGGAATCAAAATATTCCCTAAAGATTCCCCAATATGGCCCATTTCCCGTAGCGATGCGCGATTAGCACTAAGTGCTAATCGCGCATCGAAAACTGCCTCAGAAATTCGATCCGAGGCTCCGAAGCTTGATTTTTGCACTTGCACATTTTTTGAGCTGCTGACGTCAGCATGACGTCAGCAGTACGACAGATGATGTCAGCAGTGGGACCCCTCTGTACGGATGTGATGTCAGCATGATGGTGTGGCAGTACGGTAGGGTGACGTGGCAAGGACACGGTGGCAGGGTGAAGGAAGGTGAGGGCTGAGGTGGAGGCGATGTGGCAGAGTGACGCGGCGCCCACGTTATGCAAGGAGAGGGCAGTTATGGCTCGCATCGGACCGCCTTTGGTATAGAGGTGGTATTTGTGAGGGGTGGCCCGATGCAATGGGATGCCGCCCGCTGTCCCGGTGTACGTCGGTAAAACCGTCGGACATCGGGTGCTAACTGACACTCACAAAAGGGCGCCCGATATACATAAGGGCTGTCGGATCTGGGAGGGTTGATCCGATGGTGGACGGGAGGAGAAGATGCGCGGGTTTTTCGTGAAACAGTGCGCGCGATAAACTTTAATATTTGCGGCCGCGGGTGGGTTTTGGACTTAGGTTAAAGACTAATTTGTTTCGGCGCATTGGTTATTTATCAATCAAATATTAATAAATCCCAAAAATGCAATGCGCGGGGTGCGGTATGGTTTGGTGAGGGTTTTTTTTGTTTTGGAAGGAGTCCAAACACCTTGGAGGGGAAATTTATGCAGAGATGAGGGTTCTTACTAAGGTCCAGGTGAACTTAGTAATTCCCAAGGGGATATTTATGGTTATGTTTCAACCAGAGGGATGGGATATTTACATAGGGGAATTATCACCATAGTTTTAGTAGGGGGAAGGAAAATAGATAGGGATTTACATAATAATGTCAGGAGTTAATATGAAAATGACAAGAAAGCCCTAAGTCTCAGAGATCTTAGGCTTTAAAGGGGAGATAGAACTTTGTAGAGAAAATATGGACCCTCCTTGAGTAAAGCAGATCTTTATCAAGGCAAATGATATGGAAAATGATGAAACTAAGAGATATCAAGTAGATCTTGACCTCTTTAGGGGAAGTTAGTAAATGACTTAGGGAAGAGGAAGAAAGGGAAGTTAGTCATGCCTCGCTTGAAGTCCTTCATATGATTTCTTGCCTTGCCATACAGATTGAATAGATATAACATTTGAAAACACAAAACTGATCATAATCATTGATTCTGCAACCACAAAACTACCTACCCAGCCTACTTACCTAGCATTTTTTCTTCTTTTGGTTTGGGTGCACTTAGACTTGCAGACCCAACTTTTCAACTTTTTTCTTTTTTCTGTCCTCCTATCTACAAACTACCCTTATTTCTTCCAAGGGCCCAGATTAAGCAGTTTGGCTCCTTTGATTCTCTACCTATCTAAGAATCTGCCAAGATTAAGCTGTTTGGACAGATTATTCACTCTCTATATTCTAAAACAGAAAATTGAAACCTAGGGAGACCAAGATTAAGCTGTTTGGACCTCCCTTTAGCTAAAAATTTTACAAAAATGGAATAACTCTTCAAAATTGGAATGCAGCAGATGAACTTTGACTAGCACTCTTTCATGGCCTCTTTTTTTGGTGTTGGTCAGTAAATATGGAGCATTGCATCATGCAAAGTATGACATATTTGGCCTGTAAAAATGTCAATATGAAATATGAGTAACTTGCTGCAGTAGGAGGCTAACAGTGGCTCCACTTGGGGATGGCTTCTCCTTGTGAAAAGCAAAGAACAGCAGGTCAAACTGCCTTGATCTTCTGTTGTTGCTGTGCATCGAAAATTCTCAGTGCTGACTGTTAGATTGATTTTGAAATTTTGGGCTGGAAACAACACTTTCCCTCAACTGATTTGCTAGTGAGCTGTGAAGCACTGCCTGCTTTCTTCTGCGTGCTTTAGCATTCAGACTGTTACAAAAATAAAATAAAGTGTTGATATATACAAACATTTATGTACAGAAAATAACACCGCCTGTTTTTTCTCAGTCAAAAGGGATCATGGTAATGTTTTAACATTCGGCCATTAACAGGGCCTTCTTCAGCTGTGCTGCCATCTAGAGATTTGAGAAAATATGTGTTATTGCCTTGCACAACGCTGATAATGTATGGACCATTCCAAAGAAAATCAAATTTTTCATGTTTGCCCTTGTCCTCTCTTCGTGAGTCCCACCTTAGAATTTTGCTGCCAACCCAGAAGTCCTCTGCTTTAGCTTTCTTATCAAACATCTTTTTGAGCTTCTCTTGCAACATTTGAGCTCTGTGATATACTTGCTCTCTGGTTTGCTGAAGATGAATGGTTTGATTAACCATTCTCTGCATGTCATTTGGTTCAACCTGAATCTCCTGTAACAGTTTGATAGTAGGAATGCCCAAAGATGAAGGAAATCTGGCTTCCATGCCATATACTAGCTCATAAGGGCTCATCCCAATAGATTTCTTGGTTGACAGTCTGTCTGCCCACAAAGCAGTTGTGAGTTTCCTATGCCAGTTCTTTTTGTTTTCCTCTAGCAGCTTCTTTATGATGTTGATGAGGCTTTTGTTGGATGATTCGGCCAAGACATTACCTTGAGGGTAGTAAGTTGTAGAGTGGCCTAGAGTAATGTGGAATTTATGGCAGAAGTCGATCATCTTTTTGGATTTGAAGGCAGCAACATTCTTAGTGATGATTTTCTTAGGGCAGCTAAATCTGGAAAGGATATTGCCTTCAAGGAATTGGATAATGGTGGAGTCATTGGCTTGTCTACATGGGATGGCTTCAATCCAGTTAGTGAAATAATCAGTGGCTAGTCTAGGCACTCAGTGAGTCAAAAACAGAGTTTGTTTTTCACTGTAGGAGCTGTAAGAAGTTTATTGAGCAGATTTTTCCAGCAGAGAAAGTTTTTGCTTGTTTTTAATTACACAGAAAGTATCTTTTCTTTACCTATACAGAGTTAAGATGGCAGATGCTGGAACAGGTTTGAAAAATTCCCAACTGCCACAGTTTAATGGGAAAAATCACAGTTATTGGTCCATAACAATGAAAGCATTGTTTGCTTCTCAAGGAATATGGGAGCTGGTTGAAACTGGATATGCTGAGCCTGCAGATGCAACAGCGTTGGCTGCTTTGACAGTAGTAGAAAGAGACCAGTTGAAGAGCGACAGGAAGAAGGATGCCAAAGCCCTCTTTTTTCTCTTTCAATCAGTACATGAAAGTGTTTTTCCACGGATTGCAGCAGCAACAAAATCCAAGGAGGCATGGGATATTCTCAAAACTGCCTATCAAGGCATGGAGAAGGTGAAGACTGCCAAGTTGCAGATGTTGAGGAGAGACTTTGAAACACTCAGCATGAAGGAATCTGATACAATAGATTCATTCTTCACTCAGGTTATTGGGTTGATAACCCAGATAAGATCTCATGGTGAGATTCTTGAAGAAAGAAGGATTGTAGAGAAAATCTTGAGAAGTTTACCCTCAAGGTTTGAATCTATTGTGGTAGCAATAGAAGAAACAAAAGATCTTTCACAGTTCACGGTAGATGAACTGAGTGTTTCTCTTATGTCTCATGAACACAGACTGAGTAGAGGAACAGATTCCTCTTTTGAGAAAACATTCAAGACTCAGATGACTTTCAGCCAAGGAAAAGGTCGAGGCAGAGCAAATAACAGAGGTCGTGGTAGAAGCCAAAACAGAGGCAGTTATTATCCTGCAAGCACAAGCGGAAGGAGCTGCAATCAGAACCAAGATGAAGGTTCAAGCAAACAGCAAGCTCATGGACAAAGGTATGACAAATCCCAAGTTCAATGTCATTATTGTAAGAAATATGGGCACTATGCCAATGAATGTAGGAAAAATAAAAATGACATGAATAGTAGGAAAAATGCTAATTTTGCAAATGAAGAAAATAAGAATCCAAAGAATGTGTTGTTAACATGTAACATTGCACAAGACAAACAAGAAGAATTTTGGTTCTTAGACTCAGGTTGTAGTAATCACATGACTGGAAATATTGCAATGTTTTCCAATCTGGACGAAAATGTGAAATTTGAGGTAACAACAGGAACTGATAGTAAGATATATGTGAAGGGTAAGGGCAGAGTCAGTATCTGAGCAAGAAATGGAGAACAGATGATTGTGCCAGAGGTATACTATGTACCTGGTCTGAAATGTAGTCTTTTGAGCATTGGGCAGTTCATTGACAAAGGTTACAACATGTTCTTCAAAGATGATATGTGTACAATCAAAGATATACCTCCAAGTAAGAAGATCATTGCACAGGTGCAGATGACCAGCAATAGAATGTTTCCTCTCAAACTCAGGGCAGATTTGAAAGAAGGAAGAACTATTGCCGCTGTAACACAAGAAGTCTTTCAGGAACAAGTGAAAGATGAGAATTGGTTATGGCACTTGAGATTTGGACATCTCCATTTCGGAGGCCTGAATTTGTTGCACAAAAAGGGAATGGTAAAGGGATTGCCATTGATTGAAAAACCGGACAGCCTTTGTGAAGGCTGCATCTTAGGCAAGCAACACAAATAAAGCTTTCCAGCAGGAAAGAGTATAAGGGCAAAAACACCCTTGGAAATTGTTCACTCTGATCTGTGTGGACCGATGCAAATACCATCATTTTCCGAAAATAGATATGTCTTAACTTTCATTGATGATTACACCAGAAAGACATGGGTGTATATGCTGAAACAGAAGAGTGAAGTGTTTGAGAAATTCCGCCACTTCAAAACTCTTGTTGAGAAACAGTGTGGGCTTTATATCAAAGTGCTCAGAACAGATAGAAGAGGAGAATACATCTCCCAAGACTTTCTGTGTTTTTTCAGAGAGAATGGCATACAAAAGCAGTTTACAGCAAGGTATACACCTCAACAAAACGGTGTTGCCGAAAGAAAGAATAGGACCATACTTGACATGGTTAGAAGTATGCTGAAGGCAAAACACTTGCCTCATGAGTATTGGGCAGAAGCTGTCACTTGCGCAGTTTACATCTTGAATAGATGCCCAACTAAAGCTGTCATGAACAAAATACCAGAAGAAGCATGGAGTGGTCAAAAACAAACTGTCACTCACATGAGAGTATTCGGTTGTGTAGCCTATGCACATGTACCGGATCAGCTAAGGAAAAAGCTTGATAGTAAGGGGGAGAAGTGTGTATTTATTGGCTATTGTGATGAGTCAAAAGCATACAAACTCTATAATCCATCCACTAAGAAATTGATTGTAAGCAGAGATGTGCAGTTCATTGAAGATGAAGCTTGGGATTGAAGCTTAGAGAAGACAGTGAATGTGGAGATAATTGTGTCTCATGAAGAAGAAGAGGAAGGGACAGCAGCAAATAATCCTTTCTTGGTGCTTCCTCCTCCACCACAGCAAATTCAGCAAACCACACCACAAGCTGGAATTCGAACAGCCTTAAGAAGTCAAGGAAGTGCTTCTTCAAGCACACCACAGGGATCAGAAATACCCTCAAGTTCGGATGGAACTCCAAGCACACCAAGAAGACCAAGATTCAGAAATCTGAATGAAATTTATGAACAAGGAGAGGTAAGTAACAATACCGGTCTGAATTCATTATTCGCTTTGTACTGTCATGTTGATGACCCAATTCATTTTGAAGATGCAGTAAATGAAGATAAATGGATTGAAGCAATGAATGAAGAAATTGTTGCAATTAAAAGGAGTAAAACATGGGAGTTAGTGGACCTCCCTGAAGGCAAAGATGCCATTGGAGTTAAGTGGGTCTATAAGACCGAAAGCAATGCTGAAGGCAAGATTGACAGGCACAAAGCAAGACTTGTTGTGAAAGGCTACAAGCAGCAACAAGGCAAAGACTATGATGAAACCTTTCCACCAGTAGCAATGATGGAAACAATAAGGACAGTGTTGTCTATTGCAGCACAACACAAATGGAAGATTTATCAGATGGATGTTAAATCTTCATTCCTAAATGGAGTGTTAAAAGAAGAGGTTTATGTTGAACAACCTCCAAGCTATGAAGTTGAAGGCCAAGAGCATAAAGTCTGCAAACTGAAGAAGGCTCTTTATGGGCTGAAGCAAGCTCCAAGAGCATGGTACAGCAGAATAGATGCTTATTTGATTGAGAATGGATTTGATAAGTGTGATGGTGAACCCACACTCTACATAAAGGAGAATGATGGTAAGATTCTTATTGTTGTTTTATATGTAGATGATTTGACTTTTACTAGCAATGATGCTTTTCTCATTGCTGATTTTAAAGCAGTCATGAAAAGTGAATTTGAAATGGCTGATTTGGGCTTCTTGAGATATTTTCTTGGAATTGAAGTAGACCAAAGTGAAAATGGTGTTTTCATTTCTCAAGATAAATATGTAGAAGCAGTGTTGAAGAGATTTAACATGCAGAACAACAAGGTAGCTGTAACTCCAACTGTAGTGGGGTTGAAATTGACCAAAGAAGACAGCAGCAAGGATTTTGATCCAAAATTGTATAAGAGCATAGTTGGCAGCC
>APFE031122348.1:1083-36083 GCA_000404065.3 Pinus taeda
TATACAGATGCAGATTGGGCCGGAAGCGTGGATGACAGGAAGAGCACAAGTGGTGGTGCATTCTTTATTGGTTCCAGATTAGTATCTTGGTTCAGCAAGAAACAGAGTTTGATTGCCTTGTCTACAGCTGAAGCGGAATATGTTGCTGCTGCATCTTTCTGCACTCAACTCCTTTGGATGATGCAGACCTTGCAGGATTTTCAAATCACTTGTACACCACCTATCTCCATCTTATGCGATAACACAAGTGCAATCAGCATCTCAAATAATCCTATCATGCATTCAAAAACCAAGCACATACCAATCAAGTATCATTTTCTCTGGGAACAAGTGCTTGAACAGAAAGTCAAGTTGGAGTATGTTCCTTCTAAGGAACAAGTTGCTGATATTTTCACCAAACCATTGCCCAGGGAGACTTTTGAATACCTCAGGCAAAAGTTGGGGGTTGTCGATGCATCATCCTATTGTTGAAACTCTTCTGATTGTTGGTTGTACGCATGGTTCATCTGGAGTATATGCGTACATATGCTGGGTTGTGGCACAGGTTCAGGGGGAGTATACAATGCATAATTATTGGCATTATGGAGGATGTACAAAAGGAGATCATGGAAGCTGGTCTGAATATAGCTACAATATGTCTCTATCTCTTTCTTGGTCATTGATGGTGTCTGGTGGATTATGGTTCTTCTTTATAGATCTGGTTCATATTCAGGGGGAGCATAATCCTTTGCCCTTGATGTCAAAGGGGGAGAATGTTGCTGAAGTTTTTGAGGTTGCCATCAAGTCCAAAGGGGGAGATTGTTGGCATTATGTTTCTGGTGAGGTTATATGTTACAGATGTTGTACTTGATGGCAACACCCATGGCAAGTCTCTCAATATTATGAAAATTAAGAAGTACGCAGGAGAACAATTCAGAAGATGCGTACCTGCAGGTACGCCGTGTAGGGACCGCGGCCAAACACGCAGGTCAGCCGTTCAGGAGGTGCATACCCCCAATGCACTTATTTCAAGGCAGAGAAAAGCACACGTGGGGTTTCTTATGTATTTAGCCGACGATATTTGTGTTATTATGGTTTTGGCTCGTGGTATTGATCCGTGATTTGAGGAAGACGCTTGACTATATAAAGCAAAGGAGATCATTTGGCTTGAGTATGCTTTTGGGTTGAATATCTTAAGATCTGAAATATTTGGGTTATTGTTTCAAAAAGCTTGATCTATATGAAAGTGAAGTGGAAAGCGAATCTGTGAAGGGTGATCTCTCGAGCGCTTGATCAGATCTGGGCATCCGTCTAACTGTAGCACACTGGTGATCTGCAAATTCTGCCCTAATCTGATGTACGTAGGTGTTTAACGGTGCCTCTGCGTGGGTACACAGAGAAGAAGACGAAGAGCTGCGTGGGTACGTAGAGCAGAAGAAGGGTGACTGCGTGGGTACGCAGAGCAGAAATAGGCGAACTGCGTGGATACGCAGAGCAGCAGTGGTTCAGGTGCGTATGCACAGTAAACGTACGCGGCGCGATAGTCTTTCTGGGTGCGTGCCTACTGTGGCAGTACGCGGCACGATAGTGCATTTGGGTGCGTACTGTATGCAGCGTAGTAGAAGAAGCAGTGCGTGGTCACGCAGTGCAGCAGAAGGAACTATGCGGGTATATGCAGAGAATCAGAGGGTGAAGTGCGTAGCGACGCAGGCCAAAGAAGGGAAAGTTGCATATCTGTCTCATGACTAACTATTGACTGAATTTTTCTGTTGATAAGGTGTTCTGGGTTTAGTTCTATTTTGTTGATCTGGTTACTGCTGTTGACTGTAAAATCTACATGTACTTGATGATCATTTGATGTTTATTGATCTAGTTTGAAAATTTATGAAAAGTGGTCCTTGAAAAGAAGTAGGGGGTTGTAGCTCCCTTCCAGAAGAGACTGGAAAACGAGAGAGAGTTGTAGCTCTTTGTAGGTTGCAGCCTGCGTACTGGTAAAGGACTGCACCAGTACAAGACCATTGTAAAAGGAGTTTCTAATTTGAAAGAAGATAGAGGCATATTGCAGCAGGTGGTTTTCACCCACATTGGGTTTCCACCTTATATCTGGTGTTCTTTGATGTGACTGTCTGTTTTTCTTGTTCATGCTCATTATTTTATGGTACTGATATGCAAAAATAATTCAAAGTGTAAATAAGGAAGATTTGGTAAAAGAACTAGATAATACTGATTCACCCCCCCTCTCAGTATTATTTTCAACACAATTTTTAAAGATGCAAATAAATTTGTCCAAGCATGTGACAGTTGCTAGAGAGCGGGACGCCCTAGTCACTCAGATGAGATGCCTTTGAAACAACAGTTAGTCATCGAACCATTTGAGCGTTGGGCTCTTGATTTCATGGGACCAATCAACCCACTATCAAATCAAAAAACATAAATTTTGGTGGCAACATAATACGTCACCAAGTGGGTTGAAGCAGAGGCCTTGCCCAGAGGTACAGAAGAATCTGTTATACAGTTCCTGCTCCATCTATTTGTGCGATATGGCCTCCCCAGAGAGATAATTACAGATGGAGGGCCACAATTTGCTGGGAACAGAATAGCGGCAACACTCAACAATTATCATGTTCAACATAAAATTAGCACCCCATATCACCCACAAGCAAATGGGTAAGTAGAAAGCAACAACAAGATAATAGAAACAATTTTAACAAAAACAGTTGCATCACATAGACGCGATTGGGTTGCTAGACTACCTAAAGCACTGTGGGCTTATAGAAAAACATGGACAAGCACCACCGGTCACTCACCTTACCAGCTAGTGTTTGGAAAACAACCTATCTTTCCTATAGAATTTGAAATCCAGACATTACAAACAACACAAGAAGTTGGTTTAGACTTAACTGAGGCACAAACTAATCGACTACAACAGATCAATGAGCTGGATGAAATTAGGCTCTCTGCACTTCAACACACTGCCCTGATATAGCAGTAGAGAGCTAAATGGCATGATGCTCTCATTAAAAACAGAGTCTTCCACGAAGGAGACTGGGCTCTTTTATATGACTCTAGATTTCAGGACTTCCCCGGGAAACTCTAGACTCATTGGTTGGGACCATATGAAATTCAGAAAGTACATGGCAATGGTACCCTTACCCTAATTACTATTGATGGTTCTGGATATACCTTTAAGGCAAACGGCCATCGAGTCCGTCTTTATCACAAACCACTTACTCGGGAGTCCTTCTGCCAACAACTACGCCAAGATTCAGATATGGAGATTTTACGGGAGGAAGACAAGTCTTCCCCACCAGTAACTCACTAAGAAATTTACTTTTCCTTACAATTTGTATATAACTTCTTAAATTATTTTTTGTACATATCTTTGCAACCCGTTTTGTTACTTCTGTTGTTCCTTTTTTTCAAGAGGAGTAGCACTTTTGATTTTTGCTGTTCCTTTTACACTTTTGATTTTTGTTGTTCCTTTTCCAAAAGGAACAACACTTTTGCTTTTTGCTGTTCCTTTTCCAAAAGGGACAACACTTTTGGTTTTTGTTGTTCCTTTTCCAAAAGGGACAACACTTTTGGTTTTTGTTGTTCCTTTTCCAAAAGGGACATCACTTTTGGTTTTTGTTGTTCCTTTTTCCAAAAGGGACAACACTTTTGATTCCAAAAGGAACAACACTTTTGGTTTTTGCTGTTCCTTTTTCCAAAAGGGACAACACTTTTGATTTTTGTTGTTCCTTTTCCAAAAGGGACAACACTTTTGATTTTTGATGTTCCTTTTCCAAAAGGAACAACACTTTTGATTTTTGCTGTTCCTTTTCCAAAAGGGACATCACTTGTGATTTTTGTTGTTCCTTTTCCAAAAGGGACAACACTTTTGATTTTTTCTGTTCTTTTTCCGAAAGGAACGACACTTGTGATTTTTGTTGTTTCTTTTCCAAAAGGAACAACACTTGTGATTTTTGTTGTTCCTTTTCCAAAAGGGACAACACTTTTGATTTTTGCTGTTTCTTTTCCAAAAGGAACAACACTTTCGATTTTTGCTGTTCCTTTTCCAAAAGGAACAACAATTGTGATTTTTGCTGTTCTTTTTTCAAAAGGAATAGCACTTGTTTATTTTTGTTTTTCCTTTTTCAAAAGGAACAACACTTGTGTGTTTTTGCTGTTTCCAAAAGGAACAGCACTTTTTGATTTCTGCCAGTCTTTTTCCAAAGGAACGACACTTGTTTGATTTTTCTGTTCCTTTTAAAAAAAAAACAACACCATGATTTCTACTCTTCCTTTCTCCAAACAAACAGCATCTGTGAACTGTTGTTGTGCCCTTCCTTGAAATGAGCACTACTCATATGATTTTGAAACAGCTTGTTCCTTCTATTCTAAATTGAGGAGGCTTATTGCTAATGTTCTTTCAAGTCTTTTGGAATACGGCTATGCACTTATGTGATGGAAAAAAAAACACAGCATATGGAAATCAGTAAATCATAAATCACTATCTTTATAAGAGACTGCCCTGAATTGGTGAAAGGATGCAGGGAAAGACATGCTTATTTATCAACTTTTGCTGCCATTGTTTTACTAACTCCATTCTGATTGGTTATCTATATCATGATGGTTCTCTTTTTTTTTCTTTTGATTATCATTCCCCAATAAGATCAAAGGATCTATACCTTTCTATTGGGATATTAAGACTTCTTCCACCATTCCTACTCTTAAGGAGTGTTGAACCACCCTTTCTGTATAAACAGGAAAGGCTCTCTATTAAAAACAAGAAGAAAAAAGAAGGAAGCAAAACATGGTTTCTAAAAATTGTCAAATTGCAGGATAGGAAGTCTCATTACGAGCTGGCCTACCATGATCATCAGGATGGAAGCGGAGTGGCATTCCCACTAGGGCCACTACACCTGGGAAATGGTCCAAAAGGTATATCAAACAAATAACCGTTGGAACAGGAGGTCTCACCACGAGCCGACTTGCCCACTATTTGCTCCTTTCTCATGAATGGCATTATGACTAACTGGTCACCAAGCCAGCATAGTGGCCTACATTTTGACATTATACAACGCTTCCTGGCATACACAAAGGACTATGGTTCCAGGGGTGAAACAAACAACTCTGCCAAGGTTATGGACACCTATCGGCAGCAGAGCACTGTTAATGGTATTGAAGTCGTACTTTTACACCAATAGGTAAGAAGATTACATCCTCTTATTTCTTATGACATGATAATTAATTATATAATTACCCAACCATATAGCGCATGACTATATATTATCGCCAATCATTACGAAGCTAGTGACAGTGACCGCATCAGACTCGCTATTTATGGCAAATGTCTTATCCCCAAACTTCCATCAAATCACCGCAGTCCCTTACGTATTAAAAGAGATCTAACTTTATACCTCGATTTCAGTAATAGACTGTTTTTGTAAGCATGGCATATTGCCATACGCTGTTCCATAAAGACCTCGTGGCAGAACAGACGTTGCTCCTTTATTTGACGGCTGGGACAGCCTATCACACTACGGGGGGGGAGGTAACCTTATCATTCCCCAGAGCACGTTTCAGTCCGTTATTTGAGAAATTGTGTACTAAGGCATAGCACAGCTCAACGGTATTATCTTTTTCTATTTTTGTTTTCTTTTGCATGAGCTGTTGTTCGAAGCCATTTCCACTGCATACGCCATTGCATCAGAATTTGAACGAGTAATACGCCACCAGTTTCTCTGCATTTCAATAAACAGTTGCTGTACCTTTGAGAATCTGCAGTGAAACTATGGGAGGAAGGTCAGTCCGCTGAGAACCCCAAGTATTAACTGTTTCGGTTGCATCCCGAAGAATCCTGAAGAAAGCGGGATGGTTGACCTATCTCAACCGCCTGAAGGAGTCCAATGAAACAGTAGCGAGAGAATTTTTACAAAATTTACAGGAAGACTACTCCACAGTAAGAGGAAGGCGAATAGCAGTCACCGATGACATAATAGGAAGAGTCACGGGACTACCAGCCACAGGACCAGCATGGATAATAAAGAAGGAAAGGTTGCAGAAGATTTTAGAAATTTTTCAGGACGAGGGGCAGAGTTTGACAATTCGAGGAAAGGGGGTGCTACCAGCAACGCTAGGAGAGCCATGGGAGGAATTGGAAAAAATCATCCAAAGCTACATCACTTGTGAAGGCAGAAAAGACGTGGTAAGACCACGACATCTTAAACTCCTAGTTGTCTTAAAACAAAAATGTTCTGTGAATTTATATGCATTGTTGAATTCACTATTGCATGACATTGCACGAAGTATGAAAAGGGCACAGCACGTAGAATCAGTTGTTAGCCACCACAGATTAATTTGATTGATAGTTAATTATAGTCTCACCCAGCAGCAGAGCAGCTGGGAAGAGCTAATTGCCATCATCAATAGAGGGATGGCCACATCTAAACGCCCGAAAAAACGAAAACAAGTTGATAGCACACCCCAACGTTCAGGAAAATGGAAGCAGGACACTTGCACAAAAGAAAAACCTGAAAAATGACCTAAAAAGCGGAAACATGACGCTAGTACACCCGAACAACCAGAAAAACGTAGAAAGTTGGCAAGGCTCGCATGGCTAGGAGGAGGGCTGGAGAAGCCCCAGGAAGGCACGAGCCAAGCAATAGAAATCGAAGATGAGTAGTCTGCAGAGACAGAAACGGAGGAAGAAAACAACGAGGAAGTAGAGCAGGTTGCAGAGATAGAGACGGAAGAAGAAACCGACAAGGAAGTAGAGTAGTCTGTAGAGACAGAAATGGAAGAAGAAGACGTCGAGGGAGAAGAGCAGTCTGCAGAGGCAGAAACAGAAGAAGAAGAAGAGGAGGCAGAGAAATCTGTAGGGAGAGAAGAAGAAAAGGATGAGTAGTCTGAAGAGGAAGGAGACGAGAAGAAAGAAGTTGAGCAGTCCGAGCAGGAGGAAGGAATGGAACAACAGGAAGGAAGCCCATTACAAGACCTGTTAGGGGAAGATGAATTGGCCAACATTTTGGCCAATATGGGCAAATATGGCCAACCCCTGAGTCCATCAAACCTCCATGCCGTAGAGAAAACCCAGGAGAAAGATGCACCCAAGGAATTACATGCAGAAGAGGTAGAAGTAGAAAATTTGTCCGTTCATAATGAGAAGATATTAGAAAATACTGAGCAGGAACAGCCTGTTCCTAATCAGAAGGCACCAGAAGAATGTTCGGAGGAAATAAGGGCAGAAGAAGAATCAACCCAAGAAATAACAGAGCCAAGCAAGGTTCTTACCCCAGAACAGCCACCTCAGGGAGAAAATCAGGAAGCTAGCCACAGTCCAACCCACAATGAACAGCCTGCTGTTCTTTTTGAAGAGATGATGGAAATAAGGGAATTATGAAGGGAACATCGGACATTGTTGAACATAATAGTCCAGCTCCACCAGCAAATTAGGATTCTAAAAGCAAGGAAAAGGGTGAAAGGGACTTCATGAAGAAAAGGTCTGACCACACTAGTAAGATCCCTTAAGGGCAAGAGGCGGAGGACCATAATCCGTCCCACTGCTCAAAACCCTGAAAAAAGCCAAACTGCTGTTCCAAATGAAGCTGAAAAAAAAATTGTTGTTCCAAATGAAGCATAAGAGCAGACTGTTGTTCCATTTGAAAAGGAACAGCAGTGGGCTAGAGTTCGTGTTAAAATTGAAAAAGATGATAAGATGGTTCAGACGGAGGCACCACCTTCGGGAGTAATAAGGGTTCTAAACTCGAAGCAGCGCAATAAGAAAGTTCAAGTAAAGCTCCTGGCCTCCACGGATGCATGGAAGAAGGACCCGAAAACAAGAACCATTCACAAACATTTGAAGCAAGCCCAACAAGAAGCAGAAAAGCTTAGGGAGCAAACGATCCCCCAAGAAAAATATGAAGAACTACAGCAGCAGCTAGGGAACGTCAACTTATCTGAAAGCCAAGATTTTGAAGGATGGCGAAGGGAACAAGAGAAAGTTGCCAAGGTATCCCATAGATTAGATGTAGTTATTAAATAGATGGATACCTTGTGTTCTCTATACAATGACGTCCTAGCATGTAGAACCCCTGCCAAGAACTATGCCCTATTTCTAATGGAAAGGTATTTACAATTGAAAATAAAGGTTGTTAAAGCAGCTCCTCCCATACAAATTAACACTATAAATGATTTTATAAATTGCTGTAAACATTATGGGGTAAAAGTGCAAAGGTTATTGTGTGAATTTTACTTGCATAACCTTCTACTAGAATAAGAGACTGAGCTGAACCCTGGCCCTTTTGTTGGGGATATTCAATTGCAAGCATTTATTTCATTTGCAGTAAATCAAATTAAATGGCTTAAAGCCTACAATGCTTTTCAAAAACAAGAAAACAGATTAGACCTATGGGTAAGATCTGAGCCTAGAGACCCAGAACAGTTATGGAGGAGACATAGAAATCTCATGAGGGCTCCAGGAGTGATTGAAGCATTAGGACCCATGCACGAAGCAATCATTCGGCAGGGGCTTGAATTCTTTTCCTCTATTAAAGACCCTACCGTTGAAGCATCTAAATTTCGATATCGAGTATCTGATCCGAACATCTAGCTCAGAGAACCATTTAAGTATGAGAATTTTAAGCTTGCTGCTAACCGATTCCCTCTCTATGGAAAAATTGTTTTGAGGGCAGGGCCATCCTGGTTAGGTTATAGGTTTCGGAGTCTAATCATTTGGCATCCTGCACCCGAATACCAAGCCCTGTATGAGATGCCTGAGGGCCAGACAGGCCATTTCTTTGATCATTTAATTTCGCATCACGGCTGTAGGCCCCCACACGAGATTCCATCTCCAGCGTATTCACTCACTGCTTTGCATGTCAACTACAATGTTTTCATGAGGCCATGAAAAAGGGTAAGCTGGGGGGTGTGTGGAGTATCAAAGAAGGTATGTTTCGATGGTTATTTTAGTATCTTTTCATTAGAACTTAAAAACCTTTTGCATTAGAAACTTAGATAATGATGAGGATTTATAACGAAACATGAGAGATTAATAGGAAACACTGATAATTGTCATTCCTATATGCAGGAGGGAGGAAAAATGAAAGGTGGCCATCCGAAAGGAAAATACAAGGATGAGCTAATTGTTGTCCCTTTGACGGGAGATCGCAAGCAAACCAGATCAAAACAGATCAACCCAGGAAAGGAAGCGGAGGTACCAGCATGGAGCAGAAAAGGAAAGAAGTGACGCAGGATTAACGATTCTGCGAATCCCTCAAGATCTTAGATCCTGAGGGATTGCTATTTTATCTATTTTCTGTATCTAGATAGCTCCGCCATCTTCCTTATATAAGGAATAGCGCTGTTGGCTAGAGGGAGGACTTTTTATGTAATTTCTTTTAAGAAAGATCAAGACTATGATCTTTATGTTCTGTTGAAGACTTGAGTTCCTGTAATTTTATTTCATGCATTAATACAGACTTGGTTACTCTTTTATCTTTGAGCCTAGATCAATCTTAAGCGGTGTACCCCTGGAGGCTAAGGGCCCGACCCTGGAGGACGCTTGCTCTTGTACCATTACGCGTGGTTTCTGTGTGGTTTGTTCATAGACGTAATCTAGTAATCTGTTGTGTTTTAAGAACATTATATTACATGCTCTGTTATGTTTAACTCGTTTAATGTTCCTGCAAACAAAAGTCTGATATTGATGCTGTACCATGTTACCAATCCTTTAAGTGTTGATTAATCTCTACCGGATACTGTCATTCCATTACAGAGTTTGATGCGATTATGCTTTAGCATTACATCAGTTACCTTGAAAAGTCTGATTTCACATGATTATTGAATCCTTAAATGTTACTGTTTTCACTTTGAGATGCAATCGTATGCTTTTATTTAGAGCAATAACGAAATCAGATTCAGCACGTTGTGTTTCTATGGTTTTTATCGGTTGTGTTGTTCCATAGTGTGTGTATATCTTCTAAGAGCGAAGGGTTGATGTTTTGATTGGAGTGATTAATTAGAGTTACAACTTGACGAACTTGGTTACTGCTTATTTCAACTGTTGTTCCATTTAGTTGTTGTTCCATTTAATTGCTATTCCATTTAGTTGATGTTCCATTTTAGTTGCTGTGCCATTTCAATTTCTGTTCCATTTCAATTGTTGTTCCATTTCAAGATTGCTGATTTACTGTTTTATTTACTTGCCATTTCTTAAGGACAGTCTCAGGCTGTAGTGAGCATCAGCATCTGCTATATGGCTCCCAGACCTCTGATCTACTCCCATCAGCGATGAAAGGGATGGGTTATTGCTACCGAACCCTTGGCTGATGTGTTGTTCTATTTCATTGCTATTTCCTTTACTTGTCGTTTCATTTCTATTCATTAAGGACGATCTCAGGCTGTAGTGAGCCCCAGCATCTGCTACTTGGCTCCCAGACCTCGGATCTATTCTCATCAGTTACGAAAAGGATGGGTTATTGCTACTGAACCTTTGCCTGATGCAATGCTTGGTGTGATTTAACCTTTTGAAGTAGTTAAGGTGTAGACACACATCTATTTACTTTTGTAGCTTTTAAATAGTTGTACTACAAGCATTACTCTGACAAGTGCTAAGCCTCAGACTGAGACACTCTTTGAAATATCCAGACGTTCCCGGATTAACATATTAATGTGAGGTAACTAGAGGTGAAAGAGACCCATTTTATAGCTCTACACCAACTTTGCAATCCACTCGTATAATTCAACTGGGAAGGAATAGAAGAAGATTTAGTGTATCTCTATGTACATATATCTATCCAACCACTATTCTTTCATCAATTGCGCATTCTTGTTTTCTTGCGCCGCGAATTCATGGATATTTCTATCCAACCAGTCTTCAATCTCCTTCTTAGCTAGATTCCAATGGTGCAACATCAGACATCTCATTATGCAGATCTCAGTCCCAACAACGGAACCATTTGTTGGCTTGTTGGGCCCTTACCCAAGTTCAGCGTTAGTCAGCCAAGCAAATCCCTACACTACTGGCCCTTTCAGCATCAATCCGCAAAGCACAGATTGAAGTCTCACTCGAAGTAGTATGGGGGGATGCAGGAACCAGGTTTCCGCACCCTAAGATGGTTGTGATGTTGGTTTTACACTTTAAGTCTACCTTCGTGTAGATCAATAAGCCTTTAGGGCCTATCGATGTACTTCTTTATTAGTATTTCAGAACCTCTGCGAGGGTCTGCAATCATCCTTCACGTAACCCTAAAAAGCAATTTAGGAACTTATGCGCCTCTATAACTACTTTGTTGTATAGTTTCCCAAATTATCTTAAGTGTTTGCCAACTCTACCATGCAATTATGATTATCTTTGCATAAACATATATCTCCATTTGTGTTCATATGACAGAGGAAAACATATAGACTCACGCATCAAATTAGCAATAAAACATAAACCCAGTGCTTAACATAACATAACCGCATGAAATTAATAGGAGTAAAATACACAATAATTTCAGAATACTTCTATTTACTGATGATCCAAATTTCCAGTACAAACTCTAACTGCCATGTGCACATAGCTGCAGGGGTCCGCGCACTCAGCTGCGAACTTCTACCCTAGGCCTCTGCACACTTAGCTACAGAGCTTCTTTCCTATGCTAAAACTCTCACTCTTAGCTCTTTATAGACTCATCAATGACTCCAACCATGAACTGTGCTCATTTTTATACATTCCCATGGTCCACGGACCAAGGGCAAATCTCATCAAGCCGACACAACCTATCTAAACTAATGGTGGAAACCCTTTTTGACTCTTGATATCTTCGCCCTCTGCAACCACAAAATGTGGAGACTTTAAATTCCTTTATACAAATATCAGACTTTTTGCCCCAAAACTTGGGCTTTTAACCCCAAAATGGACCCCAGGAAGCCTGTTCCCGACAATGTGGTAATAGGGGAAGTTTCTGAATTCACTCCTCTCCCCTCTTCAAAAGATATGACATTACATTTGATAGGGGAGTGAGTAGGAAAAATAGATGTTTTAAATTTATTTGCAACTTTATTGTTGGAATTAGGGTTTGGTTGCATACATGGTTGGGACCATAGAGAAGGATAGCATGGTGCTGTATTGGACAATAATTGAAATTGTTGTGGCTCATGTAATGGAGTTTGCATGGGAAATTTCCCTAGAGAAGAGGCTGCAAACCATCCTTGAGGATGCAGAAATATATGGGTCAAGGGAGAGGGCCACTGTGGCCATAACGTGGGGTTTTGAATCAAAGGAGTATTATAAGTCTGCCATGGAACTATAGGGTTATAAATCTACAAAGGAACCTACTGCAAACAATAAATGTTAGTCCAAGCATTAAATGAAGACAAGTTTTAAGTTATACCTAACAATCGATTATTTCCTTACATGATTCCTTAAATACTTTTTGTAACCCTAGTAACAATGGGAAATTTATCGAGCGATGCTCCTTGCACTGATTTTCTTCTCCCTGAAAATCATCCAATTGTAAATTTAGAGAGGTTTTTGTGGCATATTTTCAAAAATTGAGAGGAAATTTCTTGAGAATTCTTACCAGTCTTGGAGATTCCTCTTGAATACTTAATGCATAATTCAAAAATATCATCATATGGTAAGTGAAAAACATCACCTGCTCCAGTCAGATTTAAAGGTTCTAAAATTTCATCTTTTATTCCTTTACGTATTAGTGTTTTGAAGGTCTCTTTTTCCAAATGTTTATGTTTTGATTTTTGAAGGTTGTATCGAAATCACTCCACATAGTCCTCAAAACTTTCATCTTCCCCTTGTATCATTCCAAAAATATCTTCATTGGCTTTTCAGTGATATTGATATTTCTTCAAGAATACATTCTTCATGTCTTCCCACGTTTGAATGCAGTTCCCTCCATCGCTCATGAACCAACAGAGAGATGCTCCTTTAAGAGTAAGAGGAAACACTTTCAACCTTTGAGAATTAGTACAATAACCATATCCTCTATAAAGTACTTAAAACTCAAATAAGAATGTATCTGGTTCTTTGCTTTCCAAGCCGTGAAATTTTGGTAGAGAAGATGGGGGAATATTATGCATTTGTAACACTCCTCCTAGATCTTTGATAGGGAATTCAAAGGTATTGATGTGTGCCATTTCATCCCACAATAAAAGAGTTTATCCATGTACTTCGAGAATCCTTCTTTGAATGTTCCTGCTAATCAGTGAGAGAAATAGATGCATTGGATGATTGATATTAGCCTAGAAACTCATTGAAAAATGCCTCAAAATATCATTTTTTCTATTCTCAATAAGCTTGCTAGTGTATTTTATCATCATATGGATCAGTACATATAAAGGGGGGAGGTGGGGTGGGTGGGGGTATTACATTATCCTAAAAATAAAAACAAAGTGTGCAAGAAAGAAACAAAAGATCACAAGAAAAAATAGGTAAAGAGTAAACCAAACTGCAATAGGTCACCAAGGTCAATTCCCTAAGCACCTCCCCAATAACGACACAAAAATATTGGGTGTCGTATATTGTATCAAAGGGCCAAAATTTAATGTCAATATGGAGTCTGTCGAATTCAAGATGTAGCACTAGAAATGCTAGAGAAATATTCTAGCAATGTACAAAATAAAACCCTAACTTGTGCAGAAACTACTCACCTTCAAATTCCCACACTAGTTAATCCTTTTCTAATCCTACACTCAAAATAAGTCTTTATAAATGAAACAATAAAAACAAATCTTGCAATCTATCAAAAATTGTGAGTAAACCCTAGTTATTAGCAATTAAGAAAAAGATAAAATAAAATCACACAATAAAAATCTTCCAAGTTCTTGAAAACAATGAATAAAACACTCAACTCAATTTATATATTGAGTATAGCAAATTTGAAAGAAAAGAAAACTAATCAATTTAGACACTATCTACTTCGCTCATTAACTCATCAAGCCAATTGAGATCACAAATGAAATAAATGATCTAAAGAACATATGCCTCAATCCCATAATTCAAAAACAATACTTAAAGGAATCCAAACATGTCTTTTAAACATTCTAGCAATATATCAATTCCACTCTGAGATTATTGTATTAATGAAAATTCTCACTCTTTGTGCTAAGAAATTCCTCACTACTTTATTTTCACATAATATGCATTCAAAACATATCAGCTAGATGTGTTAAATGAATCATGAGGTATGCACAACAAAACAATCTTCACTCTGCTCCAACTAACCAACAACAAATCCAAACCCCATAATTTATGCTTCCAAAGTAAAGAGGCATTTTATAAAAAAAAATGTCTAGTTAATCAAAATTCAAGTTCAGGAAAATTGATAACAACTAGTCAAGCTTTTCACACAACTCAAAGAGTCCATTATGCTTCAATTCTTCACAAATATACTATGTTTCTATTTTGACTAAGGAAATTAAATAATCGTAATGTATTCCTAGTACAAACTTAAAATGTTTTACTGGTGACTTTTCTTTGTCTTTAAATAAAAACTAATATCAATGGCCAATCACTTAGTCAAAGAGGTTCATAAATATTTTGTTCCTACACTAAAATAATATTAAAGTGGTTCTTCAAGTGTTTAAGATCGAAGATTCCCAATATTTATTTGTATTCTTAGTGTTATGAACAAAGTAAGTTCTCTTTAGATATTCAAATTGACACAAAATTCCTTGAGAAGGAAACAATCAACCACTAAGGGGTAGCCTTCAAGATTATTATGCTTTCAAATTGTGACTAGACTAAGTTCCTTTTGTTTATATGCTTAATTCTTCAACAAGAGATTCAAAGGAACAATACCAAATAATTCTAGAACCTTGAATTCAAAACCACTAAGAACTTAACAATGCAAGCTGTGTATCATAAAATGTAAAAGACCAAAAGCCAATTCAGGGTTTATTGAAGAGAGTATGCATTGTATGACAAACTTAATGCAACCTTGAATAAAAATGACATATATATATATATATATATATATATCTAGATATTCCAATGGAAAATAGAGAATAAGGAATAAATTTGTGCAAAGTCTCAAATGAATATAATATTCAACTATAAAACACACACCATGATATATTACTATGAATTTCCAAGCCACACAACACTAATTAACAGAGGTGTGACAAGTTGGACTGCTTGGGCCCAAACCAACCAACTTGTACCCTCTTTAAATAAATATTAAATTACATATTAGAGAGAAGCATTAACAAAATGTAACAAAAAAGTCAAAAGGAAACTTGGAATTTGCCTCTTTGTATTAATAGAACTCAGTCTAGATACATCATGAGCTACAGTATTCCAGATCCAGTTGATTAGAGGGGAGTAACCCCCAAAATTTAATCCAATAGCATGAGAGTACTTGGAATTGCTTCTTTCTACCATAACTCAACTTATATAAATTTTGCAATACAAATTTAGATTTAGACAAGTTAATCCATTACAAATAAGATGAAAAATTGAATCCCAATAAAGTGCCTTCACTGGGAGTCCATTACAACCACTATCTAATCAAGGGAATGGAAACTTGATTCATAGTTTTCCATGTTTTTGCAAATTTGGGCATGATTTGGAATTCTGGAAAAAACTACATTTTTTACAAAAAATTCTCAAAGAAGCAAGCGTAAGTCTCAAACTGTGGTGAATTTTGGAAAATTGTTTGGAGGAAGCATAGTTTTCCACACTGTCAACAAAACTCATGTTTTGGAATTCCAAGATTCTTCTCCATCTACATGAAATTAGAAGTTTTAAAACTGCAATGAATTTAGGGTTGTCGCATTAAGTTAATTTCTAAAAATCCATCCGTATGACCTGGGTGCATTTTGACACATGTGTTAAAACATCATTTTAGACAAAACCCATCTTCAATTTTCCTTGAAAGTATGCTAATCTATCGAAGCTCCAGAGTGGTGCAAGCATGGGACAAAGATAGAAGTTGGTGCAGGAATTGAACTAGTTGAAATATTTTTTAGTGCAATAGACCTAACATGATCTTGTACAAGTCATCCATTAAATATGTCCACATGGTGATTTTTATACCCAATAATCATACGTATGACCTCCTCTTTTGGTTGCAGGACCTGGTGGAGAATCTTTGGAACCTAGAAACAATTAAGCCTTCATTAACAACAATTTGATGTAATCCTTATTGAAATAAAGGAAATATGATAAATAATAAAAATTTTCCTTATCATGCCCAAATTTAAGATAATTAACCCAATAATTCATAAAATGGCTTTAGTGACCATAAAAAATAAGTAAAATCATGATGGATTCTAGAGCAAAAAGATGTATAAAACTAGACAAAACATAGTCATGACAACCCTCCATTTAGAACCAAACCAATTGGTTGCAAATTGGTCTTCAAGAACAACTGAAAATTATATGGCTCACCCGACAATTATACAATGAGGCTCACAGAAAAAAAGGTTGCATAGAAATAATGCATTGATTATGAGGATACTTTTTTTAACCCTATTTTCGTTAATAACATAGGAATGGATCGAAATTTCATCAAATGGATGTGAAGACTAATTTCTTGAATGGATACTTGAAATATAATGTAGTCGTGTCTTAGCCAAGAGGTTTTGTTGTCAAGGGATAAGATTATAAAGTATGTAAACTCATTGAATCCTTATATTGCACAAAATAAGCATTGCGAGCCTAATATGAAAAGCTAACTGAATATCTTATTAAATTCAATTTCAAGCACTTTAATGTTGTGATGAAATTATGTTTATTAAGGAATTTTGTATATTATTTTATATCTTGTAGTGAATTTATATGATCTATTAATAAAAAGGAATAACAAAAGATATATTGCATCCATAAAGAAGGACTTGAAGAATGGGTTTGAGATGATATATTTGGGACACCTCCACTACTACTAGAGAAATATTCAATAGGTTTAAGGGCCTCAAGAAATCATTGGGTTGAAGGCCATACTCATATTAAAGCTTTTTATGCAACCAGATCACAAAACATAAGAAAAGATATATCAACAACTTGAAAATTAGCCTCTTTGAGAGGGAAACATCGTTTACATCACATAAATGAAAAAATCATGGATGATTCAAATAACAATACCTCCTTGGTATATATAGGAGTCTAAAGGGTCACAATATAATCAAAGCCTACATAATAATAATAATGTGAGGGCACAGCAATAACAATAGTGGGTTTCTATGGGGCACAACAATAACAATATGGGGGTTACATGGGCACAACAATAACAATAAGGCTCGTGCTACACTACTATTATAGGGACCTAAAATGCCCCTCTCCTTCAAAAGAAGTGTTGTCCTCAATGATGGAGTAGTTTCAGATGTTTCTGTATAAATTTCTCATGCTCCCATGTCGAATCTTCAAAGAGTAAATTCTTCCTCTTAATGAGATACTTTGAAATTGATCGATTATGTAGATTTTAGGTTCGTGCTTCTGAGACTACTTTAGGATCCAATATGTTTTTTCCTTCCTCTTCAAGTTCTGGAAATATTGTTTGAATTGGTATCTTGTCACTGATAACCTTCTTTAAGCATGAAACATATAAAACTAGGTGTACTTGGGAAGATGCAAGCATCTCCAATTTGTATGCCATAGTACCAATATTTTGTAAAACCTTGTCAGGACCAAAGTACTTCAGTGATAATTTATCATATTTCTTAGCTTTCTTAAAGGACATTTTTTGTATGGTTGTAGTCATAAAAATACCTAGTCACCTAGGTCAAAACTTCTTTCACTACGGTGTTGACCATCCTATTGTTTCATTCAATTCTGCACCATAGTGAGGTTATCCATTAAGAGTTGGAGAACTTGTTGTTGATGCTAAATATGATCTTCCACTACTTTAACCTTATAATTTTCTCTTAAACATAATGTGATGGATGGTGGATAATAGATTCCATAAAGTTCCATAAAAGGGGTCATTTTCGTTGTGGTATGGAAGGAAGTGTTATACCACCATTATGCCATAGGTAACCACTTAACCCATTGTGTTTATTTATCAGATACAAAGCAACGAAGAAATCATTCCAAACATTTGTTCACTATCTCAATTTTCATGTCAGATTGAGGAAGATAAGATGAGATATGGGCTATGTTGTCGCTTCAAATCACACGAGTAGAACAAGTGTTGCAAGGGAGATAGAAAGTGTCCTAGAGGCATCCTTTGGGTTGATTGTAGACCAGTGCCTAGGACATCTTAAAGATAGGAGTGCTTAAGAGATAATATTTGAGGGGTTTTTAGCACTCCAATTGTCACATAAAAAGGAAATAGGATGGGCTTGGTTCAATAAGCCTTCATTGAGGTAGTTTCAAGCCATCACATGGATCCAAATGCTAGGGGTATATTTAGGGAAATCTCAAAGAGAAATGGCCTCTTCTTCTGGTGGCCTATGCACAAAAATGAGGCAACTTAAAATTGAAGTTGTAGAAATGGTGGAGAGGAGGAAAGGAAGGAGGGAAGTAGATGCATAGGGTTGTAACAAACATAATCTTAAGCACCAATGTTCCAACGGAAACATGGAATTTGATGTATAGGGCTATAAAAAAAACATAATCCTAAGCAAATATTTTCCAATAGAAGTATGGAAGAGGGAGGAGGTGGAGTGATAGAAACAACATAGTACTTATTGAGATTTCATGCCTATAACATGGGTACCTCTATCACCAAACAACGTGAGAAAGGTTGTGATCATACAGGTACTGCAGGCTACTCTAATAACACAAGTAAATATGTAGTTACTATAGGTATTGTAGGCTATTGAACAACACAAGTAAATCTATAATACACATGGGACATTTTCTCTATTTAGTAGCCAGGGTAATTCCATGAACCAAGGAGAAACCAACAAACTCATTACACTATTTAAGAGAAGGAAGAAACACAAATGAAAACGAGATTACTGAGAGGAACATGTTGTACATTAATTATGATTGGAATCAGCAGAGAAATGTCATTTATCTTAAAGAGTCCAAATAACCAGTGCATACATTTGACACAATATCAGTGAAGCCCCCATAAAAACAAATTGAAACAAAATGGCTTTGTGAACTCAGGCCCCGCGAGTGAGAAATTATGGAACCATCCAAACCCTATTAAAGTGTTTCTTCTCCATTTTTATAAGAAGAGGGGGAGCTAGAATTATAGTTTACAAAATATCTGAGCCAGAGGTCCAGCTATCTGCTAGACTAGTTGTCTCGGCCTATGTAAGATGCTATTGCCCAAAACGATGACAATTGGGATTTGATAACTTCTTGGAAATAAATGGAAATGGTAGAACAAAAAATAAAATTGGAGGATTATTGAGGAAGTTTCCCTTTTTTTTCCTGTGAAAGGTCTCTAGTCAAGCCACGTCTTTATCGTGTGCGTCCCTCTGCTACTCAACCAATTTCTCTCATTTCTTCCTTTACTGCATGAACGACCAGTTCTGTGGAATGGGGAGTGTGTCGCTACAAGTACATGTCTCATGGATCTTTTGTTGTGTAGAGGAGTGAGGCTCCATGTCGAGTCATTAAGTTTTTGTGAGCATCCCATACAAGTTTAATGCTACCCATACTCTATTTAATATCACAACTACTAACCCATCTGCCTTAAGATCTCTACACAATCCTTTTGGCGATCTAATACACCTTTGGTTGTGTTTACGACATAACAAGTTAGGCCTTTGGATGTGGGCCTCTATCACTAAAATACCATGAAATAGGCACGCTCTAATTTCCCTTGGGCCCCCTTTGCTTCAGCCCCTTTCTGCTTATTCATATCACCTAATTGTGGGTTATGACTGAGCGCTCAGTGCTCGGGGGCTAAAGCTCTCAACTCTTGTCCAGGGGGCCTTTTCCTTTGTAACATGGAACTCCTTTGATAATTCTCTATACTGCATTGGACGATATCCCAGACGTGAAATCCTTATAAAATATAACCTATGAAACATCGCATATGGGGACCCTTTTCCTTATCGCAATCGCATCTGGGGAGGAGTATTGGTGGGAAAAGAAACTTACACTTTGTGTGACTACTGAACACTAATCTGTGCGGTGACTTCGTCATTGCCACGTGTCACCTGGTGAGTGGTGACATGTGTCACCCAGAAATAGCCCCATAAGACCCCTAAAAATGTTGAAACTAAGTGACACGTGTCCACCCATACTACCATGCCAGTGTCCCTATTGCCATGTCAGCAATGATGTCAACTACCATGCCAGCTCTAACGACCAATCATATGCCACCTTGTGGCCCCCTTTCAAGGAGAGAGATAATGGCTTGCCTGACCCTATTTTCATAGGAATTTCCTTTGTAAATTGATTTAGAGCTCCCCCGAAACTTTAACACTCAGGGTCCGAATTATCGGCAATTTGTGCTATCAGCATGTTTCACCCCCTCACAATTCCGTAAGGATGGCCCATCGAAGGACTGCAGGATCACAAGACTGCGAGACTACGGGGTCGCTGGATTGCAGACTGCGCATTATGGGACTGTGGGATCATGGGAATGCGTGGTCGCCGATATGTGGTATGCGGGATTGCGGTACTGCAAGACCTGTGGGATGTGAGATTGCGATATCGTAGGACTGTGGGATTGCGATATTGCGGGATTGTGGAACTACGACATTGTGGGATCGGTGGGATGCAGGATTGGGGGATTGCGATATCACGAGAATACGGGATGCGATACGGCTGATATGCGGGAATGCAGGGTTTGCTATGCCCATGGCCCTCCAATGTGCTCCGATATGCAATTTTCCTTTGTATTTGTTCCTTTGGTGTTTTCTCTTTGTTTTCCAGCTTTGCCAAGGGTAAAATCACACATGCTCTAACTTCTGCTCCAAGAGTCAATTTTTGGACTTCCATATACCATTGGAAAGATCTTTCTGAGCATTAGGCAATGGATAGGGTCTAATTTATCTCTAAGAGCTTTTGTGGCATTAGAAATAGCTTCAAAATTCACTGCTTTTCTGTACTTTGGGCAACTAATAATCTTATAAAGCAGTGATTGACAACATTGGCTCCAACTCAATACAGTGCCTTGCTAGAAATGTGTTGAGAACATGCAGACTGGTATCCTTCACCATTGGGCATGAAGTCATAAATATATGAAATTTGCAACGAGAAAATCCCCATGCGGCTTTCCTCATCCATCTACAATGCATAAAAAGAAATCCTACCAACTAGAAAGTAAATGCTCAACTAGTGAACTTATTTATACACATTCCTACTTGTGCACAGGGCTCAATCCACCTAAGTGAGTTAAACCCTCCAATGGAGCTAGGCCAACACTAGAGTACTGGGCCTTATGCCTTCACACTGCTGAAAAATAAAAATTAAAACAAGTATGCACCATGAAAAGTCTTGAAATAAAGAACTTGATACATGTTGTTGATACAACCTCTGTTGTTGGCTTAAGAATAGGCCCATGTACTCAACCACAGGTTCATGGAATTCACAAGGAAAGCTTACAACTGCCTCTTTTTCATGAGCATTATATTGACTAGTATCCTCTTGGCTAGGGAAGCCACAAGCACTGCTTGGCTCTTTTCCTTCTTCACAGATGGGTTAGGAAGGGGAGGGTGATTTCTCTTCTTTGAGGACTTCAGGCTTAAAGTAATTTGGCTCTAAAAGTACCTTCCCCTTGTCGGTTGGCCTGGGAGGCTCTTCGAAGGAAGTGCCTTTGCTTTGGTCATGTCCAGTTGATGTCTTTCTAGATGACCGAAGAGAATTTCTCTTATGCAACTAAGCCATTATGAAATCGAAGAAATGTTTGTAGCAATCACCCATCTCATCATCATTTAGCATTACATCAATATCATCCTCCTCTTCTTCATGCACCCTACCTTCTTGTTCTTCATCAGAGAAAGAGGAATATTTTTGTTGAAGTTTTATATTTTCTAAATATAGTTTTATCAGTCTATATAAGGAGTTCTTTATTGAGATTTCCATCTCTTCCATTTCTTGAAAAATGTAGCTTCCAAAGTGTCTACAATTAATATTTAGATAGTGGATTCACCAAGGTGTTTATAATGAAATTGATGGTGGAGTCGCCAAGGTGAGACATCTTCAACCCACACTTCCCTTGCTCACCTAATAGAGGAAATGTAAAGAACAAAATCATACCCAGGGGAAAATATTCTAATCTGTTCCCTGGAAATGACGATAGAAAGATGTTGTCGCTTGAAGTCACATCAACAACACAAGTGCTACAAGGGTCATAGAAATCCTCCTAGAGATAGCCCCTAGGTTGATTGTAGGCTACTACCTAGGACATAATAAAGATAGGAGTTCTTAAGAGATAATCTATGAGGGGTTTTCAACACTCCAATTGTCACGTAAAAAGGTAATAGGATGGGCTTGGTTCAATAAGCCTTCACTAAGGTAGTTTCAAGTCAACACATGGATCCAAACGTTAGGGGTATATTTGGGGCAATCTCAAAGAGAAATGGCCTCTTCTTCTGGTGGCCGACACACAACAATGAGAGAGTTTAAAACTGAAGTTGTAGAAATGGTGGAGAGGAGGAAAGGAAGGAGGGAAGTAGATGCATAGGGTTGTAACAAACATAATCCTAAGCACCAATGTTCCAGTAGAAACATGTAATTTGATGTATAGGGCTATAAACAACACATAATCCTAAGAAAATATTTTCCCATAGAAATATGGAAGATGGAGGAGGTGGAGTGATAGAAACAACAAAGTACTTATTGAGATTTCATGCTTATAACATGGGTACCTCTATCACCAAGCAGTGTGAGAAAGGTTGTGATCGTACATGTACTGTATGCTACTCTAATAACACAAGTAAATATGTAGTTACTATAGGTACTATAGGCTATTGAAAAACACAAGTAAATCTGTAATACACATGGGCATTTTTCTCTATTTAATAGCCAGGATAAATCCATGAACCAAGGAGAAACTAACAATCTCATTACACTATTTCAAAGAAGGAAGAAACACAAAGGAAATAAGATTACTGAGAGGAACATGCTACACATTAATC
This sequence comes from Pinus taeda, assembly GCA_000404065.3. NCBI lineage: Eukaryota > Viridiplantae > Streptophyta > Pinopsida > Pinales > Pinaceae > Pinus > Pinus taeda. Next base: position 24,031 of record APFE031122348.1, read on the forward strand.
ATGATTGGAATCAACACGGAAATTCCATTTATCTTAAAGAATCCGAATAACGAGTCCATACATTCGGCACGATGTCAATGAAGCCCCCATAAAAACAAATAGAACCAAAATGGCTTCGTGAACTCAGGCCCTGCGGGTGAGAAATTCTAGAACTAGCCAAACCCTTTTAAAGTGTTTCTTCCCACTTTTTATAAGAAGAGGGGGAGCTAGAATTACAGTTTGCAAAATATCTGAGCCGGAGCTCCAGCTATCTGGCAGACTAGCTATCTCATCCTATGTAAGGCGCTATTGCTCAAAATGATTACAATTGGGATTTGATACCTTCTTGGAAATAAATGGAAATGGAAGAACTAAAAATTAAATTGGAGGATGATTGAGGAAGTTTCCCTTTTGTTTTTCCTATGAATGGCCTCTGGTCAAGCCACATCTCTATCGTGTGTGTCCCTCTGCTACTCAACCAATTTCTCTCATTTCTTCCTTTACTGCATGAACGGCTAGTTTTGTGGAATAGGGAGTGGGTCGCTACAAGTGCATGTCTCAGGGATCCTTTGTTGTGTAGAGGAGTGAGGCTCCATGCTAAGTCATTAAGTTTTGGTGAGACTCCCATACTGGTTTAATGTTACCCATACTCTATTTAATATCACAACTACTGACCCATCCGCCTTAAGAGCTCTGCACAATCCTTTCAGCGCTCTGATACACCTTTGGTTGTGTTTACAACGTAACAAGTCAGGCCTTTGGATGTGTGCCTCTATCACTAAAATATCATGAAATAGGCGCGCTATGATTTCCCCTTGGGCCCCCTTTTCTTCAGCCCCTTTCTTCTTATTCATACCACCTGACCATGGGTTGTGACTAAGCACTCAGTGCTTGGGAGCTAAGGCTCTCAACTCCTATCCGGGGGGTCCTTTTCCTTTGTAACATGGAACTCCTTTGATAATTCTCTATATCGCATCGGTTGATATCCCAAACGCGAAATCCTTATAAAATATAACTTATGAAAGATCATATCTGAGGAGGAGTATTAGTGGGGGAAAGAAACTTACACTTTATGCGACTATTGATCACCAATCTACGGGGTGAATTCATTATTTCCACATGTCACCTGGTGAGTGGTGACATGTGTCACCCAGAAATGGCCCCATAAGACCCTTGAAAATGCTAAAACTAAGTGACACGTGTCCACCCATACTGCCACGCCAGCATATGTACTGCCACGTTAGTAATGATGTCGGCTTCCATGTCAACTCTGAGGACCAATCATATGTTTCCATGTGGCCCCCTTTGAAGGAGAGAGACAATGGCTTGCACGACCCTGTTTTCACGGGCATTTCCTTTGTAAACCAATTTAGGCCTCCCCTAAAACTTTAACATTCAGGGCCCAAATTATCAGCGATTTGCGCTATTGGCATGTTTCATCCCCCCGCAATTCCTTAAGGATGGCCCATCGCAGGATTACGGGATCGCGGGATTGCGGGACTATGGGATCACTGGACTATGAGATTGCAGGATCACAGGAATGCGGGGTCACTGATACGCGGGATGTGGGATCACGATACTGCGAGACCTACGGGATGCGAGATTGCAATATCAGGGAACTGTGGGATTGCGATATTGTGGGAATGCAGGACTGCGGGATTGTGGGATCGCGGGATGTGGGACCGGCGGGACGCAACATTGTGGGACTGCAATATCATGAGAATGCAAGATGCGATATGGATGATATGCAGGAATGCAATATTTGCTATGCATGGGGCCCTCCAATGTACTTCGATATGTGATTTTCCTTTGTATTTGGTCCTTTGATGTTTTCTCTTTGTTTTCCATATTTACCAAGGGTAAGTTCACACATGCTCTAACTTCTACTTCAAGAGTCAATTTTTGGACTTCCATATATCGTTGGAAAGATCTTTCCAAGAATTAGGCAAAGGAGAGGGTCTTATTTATCTCTGAGAGCTTTTGTGGCATTGGAAATAGCTTCAAAATTCACTGCGTTTCTACACTCTAGGAAATTGATAACCTTATAAAGCAGTAAGTGACAACATTGGCTCCAACTCATTACAGTGCCTTGCTGGAAATTTGCTAAGAACATGCAAACTAGTATCCTTCACCATTGGGCATGGGGTTAGAAATATATGAAATTTGCAACCAGAAAATCCCCATGCGACTTTCCTCATCCATCTACAATTCAAAAAAATAAATCCTACCAACTAGAAAGTAAATGCTCAGCTAGTAAACTTCTTTATATACATTCCTACTTATGCACAGGGCTCAAACCACCTAAGTGAGTTCAACCCTCCAATGGAGCTAGGCCAACATTAGAGTAATGGGCCTTATTCCTTCACACTGCTAAAAAATAAAAATTAAAACAAGCATGCACCATGAAAATTCTTGAAATAAAGAACCTGATACATGTTGTTGATATAACCTATGTTGTTGGCTTAAGAATAGGCCCATGTACTTAGCCACAGGTTCATGGAATTCACATGGAAAACTTGCAGCTACCTCTTTTTCATGAGCATTATATTGACTAGTATCCTCTTGGCTAGGGCAGCCACGAGCACCGCTTAGTTCTTTTCCTTCTTCACGGATGGGTCAGGAAGGGGAGGGTGATTTCTCTTCTTTGAGGACTTCGGGCTTAAAGTAATTTGCATCTAGAATTCCCTTCCACTTTTTAGCTAGCTTGGGAGGCTCTTTGGAGGAAGTTCCTTCATTTTTGTCGTGTCCCATTGATGTCTTTCTAGATGACCGAAGAGCATTTCTCTTGTGCAACCGAGCCATTATGAAATCAAAAAAATGCTTGCAGCAATCATCCATCTCATCATCATTTAACGTTACATCAATCTCATCCTCTTCTTCATGTGCCCTGACTTCTTGTTCTTCGTCACAGAAAGAGGAATATTGTCATTGAAGGTTTATATTTTCTAAATCTACTTTTATCAGACTATATAAGGAGTTCTTTATTGAGCTTTCCGTCTCTTCCATTTCTTGACAAATGTAGTAGCCATAGTGTTTCCAATTAATATTCAGACAGTGGATTTGCCAGGGTGTTTATAATGAAATTGATAGTGGAGTCACTAAGGTGAGAGATCTTCAACCCACACTTCCCTTGCTCACCTAACAAAGGAAATGTAAAAAAAATTCGTATATAGGGGAAAATATTCTAATCTGTCCCCTGGCAATGACGACAGAAAGATGTTGTCACTTCAAATTGCACCAATAGCACAAGTGCTACAAGGGAGATAAAAATCCTCCTAAAGACAGCCTCTAGGTTGATTATAAACTAGTACCTAGGACATCTTAAAGAGAGGAGTTCCTGAGAGATAATTTATGAGGGGTTTTCAACATTCCAATTGTCACGTAAAAAAGTAATAGGATGGGCTTGGTTCAATAAGCCTTCACTGAGGTAGTTTCAAGCCAACACATGGATCCAAACGTTGGGGGTATATTTGGGGCAGTATCAAAGAGAAGTGGCCTCTTCTTCTGGTGGCTAACACACAGAAATGAGAGATCTTAAAACTAAAGTTGTAAAAATGGTGGAGAGGAGGAAAGGAAAGAGGGAAGTAGATGCATAGGGTTGTAACATGGAATTCGATGTATAAGGCTATAAACAACCCATAATCCTAAGAAAATATTCTCCAATAGAAGTATGAAAGAGGGAGAAGGTGGATTGATAGAAACAACATAGTACTTAATGAGATTTCATGCCTATAACATGGGTACCTCTATCTCCAAATAGTGTGAGAAAGGTTGTGATCATACACGTACTGCAGGCTACTCTAATAAAAAAAGTAAATATGTATTTACTCTAGGTACTATAAGCTGTTGAACAACACAAGTAAATTTGTAATACACACGGGCACGTTTCCTTATTTAGTAGCCAGGGTAAATCCATGAACCAAGGAGAAACCAACAATCTCATTACACTATTTCAGAGAAGCAAGAAACACAAATGAAAATGAGATTACTGAGAGGAACATGCTGCACATTAAATTGGAGGATGATTGAGGAAGTTTCCCTTTTGTTGTTCGTGTGAATGGCCTCTGTTCAAGCCACGTCTCTGTCTTATGCATTTGTCTGCTGCTCAATTGATTTCTCTCATTTCTTCCTTTACTGCATGAACGACCAGTTATGTGGAATGGGGAGTGGGTCACTGCAAGTGCATCTCTCAGGGGTCCTTTGTTGTGTAGATGAGTGAGGCTCCATGGTGAGTCATTAAGTTTTTGTGAGGCTCCCATACTAGTTTAATACTACCCATACTCTATTTAATATCACAACTACTGACCCATCTGCCTTAAGAGCTCTGCACAATCCTTTCGGCACTCTGACACACCTTTGGTTGTGTTTACAACATAACAAGTCAGGCCTTTAGATGTGGGCCTCTATTGCTAAAATATCATGAAACAAGCACACTCTAATTTCCCCTTGGGCTCCCTTTGCTTCGGCCCCTTTTTGCTTATTCATATCACCTGACTGTGGGTTGTGATCGAGCGCTCAGTGCTCGGGAGCTAAGGCTCTGAACTGCTGTTTGGGGGGCCTTTTCCTTTGTAACATGGAACTCCTTTGATAATTCTCTAATTGCATCGGTCGATAACCTGGACGCGAAATCCTTATAAAATATAACATATGAAACATCACATCTGGGGACCCTTTTCCTTATCACAATCGCATCTGGGGAGGAGTATTACCGGGGGAAAGAAACTTACACTTTGTGCGACCGCCAATCACTGATCTGCGGGGTGACTTCATCATTGCCATGTGTCACCTAGTGAGTGGTGACATGTGTTACCCAGAAATGGCCCCATAAGACCCCTGAAAATGCTGAAACCAAGTGACATGTGTCCACCCATACTACCACGTCAGCAAAGATTTCAGCTGCCATGTCAGCTCTAAGGACCAATCATATGCTGCCCAATGGCCCTCCTTGAAGGAGAGAAACAATGGCTTGCCCACCCGTATTTTTGCAAGCATTTCCTTTATAAACCGATTTAGGCCTCCCCAGAACTTTAACACTCAGAGCCCAAATTATCGGCGATTTGCGCTATCGACATGTTTCACCCCCCCCCCTCACAATTCCTTAAGGATGTCCCATCGTAGGACTGTGGGATCGTAGGAGTACAGGATCGCTGGACTGCAAGACTATGGGATCACGAGAATGGGGGGTTGCCGTTATGTGGGATGTAGGATTGCGATACTGCGGGACTTGCGGGATGTGATATTGTGATATCGCAGGAGTGTGGGATTGTGATACTGCAAGAATGTGGCACTGGGGGATTGCGGGATCGTTAGATGTGGGACCAATGGGATGTAGGATTGTGAGACTGTGATCTCACGAGAATGTGGGATGCTATATGGATGATATGCGGGAATGTGGGATTTTCTATGTCTGGGGCCCTCCAATGTGCTCCAATGTGATTTGCCTTTGTATTTGGTCCTTTGGTGTTTTCTCTTTGTTTTCCAGCCTTGCCAAGGGTAACCTCACACATGCTCTAACTTTTGCTCCACGAGTCAATTTTTGGACTTCCATATACTGTTGGAAAGGTCTTTCTAAGCATTAGGCAATGGAGAGGGTCTGATTTATCTTTGAGAGCTTTTGTGGCATTGGAAATAACTTCAAAATTCACTGCTTTTCTACACTCTGGGCAACTGATAGCCTTATAAAGTAGTGAGTGACAACATTGGCTCCAACTCAGGACAATGCCTTGCTGGAAATGTGCTGAGAAAATGTAGACTAGTATCCTTCACCATTGGGCATGGAGTCATAAATATATGGACTTTACAATGAGAAAATCCCCATGCGGTGCTCCTCATCTATCTACAATGCATACAAATAAATCCTACCAATTAGAAAGTTAATGCTCAGCTAGTGAATTTATTTATACACATTCCTACTTATGCATAGGGCTCAATCCACCTAAGTGAGTTCAACCCTCCAATGGAGCTAGGCCAACATTAGAGTATTGGGCCTTATGCCTTCACACTGCTGAAAAATAAAAATTAAAACAAGCATGCACCGCGAAAAGTCTTGAAATAAAGAACCTGATACATGTTGTTGATACAACCTCTATTGTTGGCTTAAGAATAGGCCCATGTACTCAGCCATAGGTTCATGGAATTCACAAGGAAATCTTACAACTGCCTCTTTTTCACGAGCATTATATTGACTAGTATCCTCTTGGCTAGGGCAACCACAAGCACTGCTTGGCTCTTTTCCTTCTTCACAAATGGGTCAGGAAGGGGAGGGTGATTTCTCTTCTTTGAGGACTTTGGGCTTAAAGTAATTTGGATCTAAAGTTCCTTTTCCCTTGTCAGCTAGCCTAGGAGGCTCTTCGGAAGAAGTGCCTTCATTTTGGTCATGTCCCATTGATGTCTTTCTAGATGACCGAAGAGCATTTCTCTTGTGCAACTGAGCCATTATGAAATCAAAGAAATGCTTGTAGCAATCATCCATCTCATCATCATTTAGCGTTACATCAATCTCATCCTCCTCTTCTTCATGTGCCCTGACTTCTTGTTCTTCATCTGAGAAAGAGGAATATTGTCGCTGAAGGTTTATATTTTCTAAATCCAGTTTTATCATTCTATATAAGGAGTTATTTATTGAGCTTTCCATCTCTTCCATTTCTTAAAAAATGTAGCCACTAGAGTGTTTACAATTAATATTCAGACAGTTGATTCGCCAAGGTTTTTATAATGAAATTGACAGTGGAGTCGCCAAGGTGAGAGATCATGAACCAACACTTCTCTTGCTCATCTAACAGAGGAAATGTAAAAAACTTTCGTACCCAGGGGAAAATATTCTAATATGTTCCCTGCAACGACGATAGAAAGATGTTGTCACTTCCAATCGCACCAACAGCACAAGTTCTACAAGGGAGATAGAAAGCCTCCTAGAGATAGCCTCTAGGTTGACTGTAGACAAGTACCTAGGACATCTTAAAGAGAGGAGTTCTTAAGAGATAATCTATGATGGGTTTTCAACACTCCAATTGTCACATAAAAAGGTAATAGGATGGGCTTGGTTCAATAAGCCTTCACTAAGGTAGTTTCAAGCCAAAACATCAATCCAAACATTGGTGGTATATTTGGGGCAATCTCAAAGAGAAATAGCCTCTTCTTCTGGTCGCCGACACACAACAATGAGAGAGCTTAAAACTGAAGTTATAGAAATGGTGGAGAGGAGGAAAGGAAGGAGGGAAGTAGATGCATAGGGTTGTAATAAATAGAATCCTAAGTAGCAATTTTCTAGTAGAAATATGGAATTAGATGTATAGGGTTGTAAACAACATAGAATCCTAAGCAAAGATTTTCCAATAGAAATATGGAAGAGGGAGGAGGTGGAGTGATAGAAACAATAGAATACTTATTGAGACTTCATGCCTATAACTTGGGTACCTCTATCACCAAACAATGCGAGAAAGGTTGTGCTCATACAGGTACTATAGCCTAATCAAATAACACAAGAAAATCTATAGTTACTATAGGTACTGTAGGATAATGAACAACACAAGTAAATTTGTAATACACACGGGAACTTTTCTCTATTTAGTAGCAAGGGTAAATCCATTAACCAAGGAGAAACCAATAATATCATTACACTATTTGAGAGAATGAAGAAACACAAACAAAAATGAGATTACCAAGAGGAACATGCTGCACATTAATCATGCTTGGAATCAACAGGGAAATGCCATTTATCTTAAAGATTCCAAATAACCAGTCCATAAATTCGACACAATATTAGTAAAACCCCCATAAAAACAAATTGAACCAAAATGGCTTCTCAGAACTCAGGCCCTGCTCATGAGAAATTTTGGAACCGGCCAACCCCTGTTAAAGTGTTGTTTCCCCCCTTTTATAAGAAGAGGGGGAGTTGGAATTATAGTTTACAAAATATCTGAGCCATAGCTCCAATTATCTACTAGACTAGCTATCTCGACCTATGTAAGGTGTTATTGCCCAAAACGATTACAATTGGGATTTGATCCCTTCTTGGAAATAAATGGAAATTGCATAACTAAAAAGAAAATTGGAGGATGATGGAGGAAGCGTCCCTTCTACTGTTCCTGTGAATGGCCTCTGATCAAGCCATGTCTTTGTCATGTGCGTTCCTCTATTTCTTAGCAAATTTCTGTCATTTCTACCTTTACTATGTGAACAACCAGTTTTGTGGAATGGGTAGTGGGTCACTACAAGTGTCTGTCTCAACGGTCCTTTGTTGTGTAGAGGAGTGAGGCTTCATGCCAATTCATTAAGTTTTCGTGAGCCTCCCATACTGGTTCAATGTTTCCCATGGTCTATTTAATATCACAGGTGCTGACCCATCCGCCTTAAGAGCTCTACATAATCCTTTCACCACTCTAATACATCTGGGGTTGCGTTTACAACGTAACAAGTCAGGCCTTTGGATGTGGGTCTATATCATTGAAATATCATGAAACAGGCGTGCTTTGATTTCCCCTTGCGGCCCCTTTGCTTCAACCCTTTTCTGCTTATTCATATCCCCTGACCATGGTCTTTGACCAAGCACTTAGCCCTCGGGGGCTAAGGCTCTCAACTACTGTCCAGGGGGCCTTTTCCTTTGTAACATTGAATGCCTTAGATAATTCTCTATACCACATTAGCTGATATCCTGGACGTGAATTCATTATAAAATATAACCTATGAAAAATCGCATCTTGGGACCATTTTCCTTATCACAATCACAGCCAGGGATGAGTATCTGTGGGGGAAAGAAACTTACACTTTGTGTGACTGCCGATTTCTGATCTGTGGGGTGACATCATCACTACCACACGTCACCCGAAAATGGCCCCATAAGACCCCTGAAAACACCGAAACTGAGTGACACGTGTCCACCCGTTCTGCCACGTCAGCAATGATGTCAACTGCCATGTTAGCTCTGAGGAAAAATCATATGCTACCATGTGGCCCCCCTTGTAGGAGAGAGAAAATGGCCTGCCTAGCCTTGTTTTCGTAAGCATTTCCTTTTTAAATCGATTTAGGTCTCCCCCGACAATTTAACACTAAGGGCCTGAATTATTGGCGATTTGTGCTATCGGCATGTTTCACCCCATCGCAATTCCTTAAGGATGGCCCATTGTAGGACTATGGGATCGTGGGACTACAAGACTGAGAGATCGCAAGACTACAGGACTGTAGGACTGTGGGACGGTAGGACTGCAAGATTGTGGGATTGCGGAATCGCGGGACTGCGGGGTCACCAATATGCGGGATGTAGGAACATGGTACTACGGGACCTACAAGATGCATGATTATGATATCATTGAATAGTGAGACTACGATATCGTGGGAATGTGGGACTGCGGGATCACGGTACTGTGGGATGTGGGACCGACGGGATGCAGGGTTGCAATATCACGGGACTATGGGACTGCGATATCATGGGAATGTGGGATGCGACATGGCCGATATGCAGGGTTGCGAGAATGCAGGATTTGTTGTGCCCAAGGCCTTCCAATATGCTCCAATATGCAATTTGCCTTTGTATTTGGTCCTTTGGTGTTTCCTCTTTGTTTTCTAGCTTTCCGAATGATAACTTCAACATGCTCTAACTTTTGCTCCAGGAGTCCATTTTTGGACTTCCATATACCGTTGGAAATCTCTTTTGAAGCACTAGGCAATGGAGAGAGTCTGTTTATCTTTGAGAGATTTTGTGATGTGGAAATGGCTTCAAAATTCAGTGCTTTTTTGCACTTTAGGCAACTAATAACCTTATAAAGCAGTGAGTGACAACAGGGTAATTGAATACCCAGACAAGAAAATAATTCATCCAAATTTTCCAGTGAAAATGGGATCTTTGTGACTTACAATAATCTTTAGGTTTCCATGTATATTTGAATTATTGCCATAAATTTAGTAGCAATTGTACTTGGTAAGTCTATCAACTAACACCATGATGACACTTTTTCCTTCGAACTTGGGTAAACTTGTGATAAAATCCATTAAGACCTCCTCCCAATGCTAACTTGGAATGGCTAAATATTGTAAGAGACATGGGATATTAATTATCTCAACTTTATTTGTTGGAAAACCGAATATTCTACCACAAACTTTTGAATATCATATTTCAGGCCATCCCAAAAAAATTCCTTCTTGACCTTGTTGTTAGCTTTCAAAAATCATGAGTGCCCTCCTAAAGGATAGGCATGCAATTCCAAAAGAATCCTTTGTTTGGTATAAGTGATATTTGTACCATAATGAGTCATTTTTCTGGATAAATATATCATATGTACTAGGATCTTGCTACAACTTTTGAATGAGTGTTAAGAACCTTTCGTCATTCTTCCATTCCTCCCTTGCTTTATTTATCCAATCAGATTGGATAATAGAAATGTCATAGAGGAATGCTTCCACATCCTCGTCCCTTATTGAGAGTGCATTTTCAACGACATTTTGCTTCTCTTTCTTGTAGATGATTTCAAAGTCATAACCCAACATCTTAGTGACCTATTTTTGCCATCTTCTGAATATAATCTTTGTTACCCATTTTTGTTGTTCTTCTGAAGATCAAATTTGTTCCAAAAAATATTTAAGGCTATCATGATTTGTTTTTACCTTGAAGTGTCTTCCCATTTAACATCCTCTGCCCACATCTACCCAAGTGACCGTCCAACCAAGGTAAACATGTGACAAGAGGCTACTATGATTAGAATCAACATCCTATGTGACCTTAAGGAAATGGAATCAACAGAAAAACAACATACAAACCTTCCACATCAGCTAAAGGACCCCTGAGAACCATCCCAAAACTTCAGGAAGCCTACCCCTAGGTCCCACTAAATTTTTTTATCACATGAACTCTAGATGCTCTCATACTATAGGCTTGTCGATGTCCAACAGGCTTTGGATGCTCTCATGCTATAGTTATGCCAATGTCCATGGACTATTTTTTCTAGTTCTATTACAGTGTCTCTAAGATTTAAGACACTATTTAGGCCCAAAGCTAGGTCATTGCCCAAAATGGAATGACACCTTCAGATAAGTAAAATAACAAGGAGATAATGATGCAAAAAAAAATAGTTGAACAATCCCTTAACTAAAGCCCTACTAGCCATGACATGCATTTCATCAAAAATATCACAAATATGTAATCTACAGGTGTAAAAAACATATTTAAGCATAGGGATCTCATACTTATCTGAGAATCGATAAGGACCATTGTTCCCTCATACCATTTGCTACGTTACCATCTATTAGGTCATATCTGATACATTGTCTATTCATTTATAAGTAAAAACATGATGAGAGCTATACATAACCACTATAATAAAACACATCCATAACCAACATAATAGAAATAGAAATACCAATGAAATCACAACCATATGATCCACATATGAATCATTATAATAATCATAAAAATACAAGGAGAAATAACCTCTCATTAATGATGCAAAATCCAAACCCAAGATGGGACTACCATGTTCCAATGGACAATAGAATGGCTGAGCCAAATATCTCTTCAGTCATTCACCCTCGTGCCATATTCCAAGCATGAATGTGGGACTCAAACCAAAAGAACCAACCAGGGCATCCTAAGGCTAAACCACCTCACCCTCATCAATAGAAACTAGGCTTTATTGTAATCCATCTCGGATCACTAGGCCAACATAATAAACATGTCATAACAGGTTTTACCATGATCTCCACCTAATCACTAGGCCAAAACAAGCATGGATGCCACCGAATTTCTCCACCTACACCATGAGGAATTTTCCTGTCTCCTAGTCTCTCAGGCTTTACTGTAATCCAAACCTAAATTACTAGGCCTTAAATGTTGATCTAGATTGTCATTAATGGCAATATGAAGCAAAGGAGCTATCAGAGCAGAGCTATCAAAGAAGAGGAGAGAAGCAAGTGTAAGAACAGAATATTGAGGAGGAGCCACATTAGAGGAGCCATTTTGAGAGTATCGTGTGTAATGTATGCCCAAAAAGAACTGAGAGTAATAATTCATCAAAAGAAGCAAAGAGGAACATATCGGAGAAGAGAATATTGGAAGTTGTTAGACTAGGAGTGTTATATTGGGG
>APFE031122348.1:41083-49692 GCA_000404065.3 Pinus taeda
GCATAGATGCCTTCATACTCATTAAAGTTCTGATGGATGACCCAACAGCCTAATCTGGATCATGCCATGTGTTCAATTTATGTTGTAAAATAGAGAAAGAAATCTGTCCAAACTATTTAATCTTGGCAGATCAGTAGTTAGGCAGAGAAACTAAGGTTCCCAACTGCTTAATCTGGGGCCTTGGAAGAAATAAGGGTAGTACTAGATAGGAAATGAAAGCAAAAGCCAAGGGAAAAGAAAAGGCACACAAAGGGTTTGCAAGTCCAAGTGCACCCTCCAAGAAGTAATAAAAAATGCTAGGCAAAATAGTTGGGTAGGTAGATGGGGTTGCAGAAATGGTGTCCCTTCCAAGATCAAATTTGCTAGCCATGCACAGGCAAAGCAACACAGTGGAGCATGACTAACTTCCCTTCTCTATTTTGTGTATCACTCATTACTAACACCCCTTCTCAAAGCTGTGTACACAAGAGAGACTTAAGGGTTTATGGTGGTTCTTGTGGCCTTTAAAAGCCACATTTCTTGTGCAAAAGTCTTTTCATTTTGATCTACTCTCTACACTAAGTTGTTTTCAAGAAAACTTAGTTGTATTGGTCTTCATTCACATTTTCCCCTCTCATTAACCTCTAATTCTATTATCTAGCTCCCTATATTTCACTTCCTCTATTATTATAAACACCATGGTGTATAAACCCCAAACAATGTATAAATATCCCCTCCTTGGCATTATAGCCATAATTTCCACTCCTAGGGCATTGAATTAACATCTGGTTAAGGTCAAGAACCCAAGTCTAACCCCTTTTCTCCATCTGAACCCATCTATCTACTCAACTCTCCATTTTTGCCTAAAAACCCCTTGGAGAATCCCTTTTGAGCACCCTTATACCACTAAAAGGCCAAAATATGATGAAACCCACCTTCCCCGCCTTACCCTAAGGTCGGGAGCTAATATGCGCCTTTTCCATATAAATCCATCAAACCCGCTTATCCTAAGTTTTGCCTCCAAATGCCTTGTATGAAAAAAACTGCATGGAAAACCTTTGTTTTTCCTTTTCCTAACGTCGTCGGGCAAATATGATTTTATTAAAGAAAATCATCAAAAATGATTGAAAATCATTCATAAACTGGAGGGTCCCGCCGGGTGTACTTGCCGATAAATATTATATTATAACCCGCCCGCTGACTATTATGCTCCGTGCAGCTTGTTGACCCGATAACCGTCCGATCTCGGCCTTGCCAGATCTACGGCCAACAGGAATTGCGGAGGGGCCCGACGTACGACCTTTAAAAAATGATGACCTTATCCGCCGTGCAGATTCCTTGCCCAACAGCCGTCCGATCATGCGCCTGCAGATCAACGGTTCTCATGGATTTCGAAAGGCCCTCGATGTCCGACAGATACCTTCCGATATCTGTCAGACGGTGACATCACGCAGGGACACGCGTAGCTCCCAAACTCCGTCGGAGCACCCTTTGACAGATTCCTTGCCGTGCAAGAGGGGGCCCGATATGGCGACACCTGTCCACCCACATCCCTACCTCGCTGTCACCTACGTCAGCGCCACCACCGTGCACCCTGTCCTCCATTCGTCCACCTGGCTGCCACCTCATCGTCCCCGTGGACCGGTCTCAGGCCACCACGTCACCTGATGACGTCCTGCTGACGTCATCCGACCTGGACCCACATGCTGACGTCATGCTGACATCACTCAAAAAACGCACCAATAAGCCAAAAAAGGCCATATTTTCACGATTTTTCGCGTTTTTTATCATTTTTGGTAAAAAGCACCTCTGCTCTGTTTGCATGCATATTACGACGAGCAGTTTACCAGCCAATTCTGGACCATCCACAGAAGCTCAAAGCGCGAACCCAACTGCTGTTTTGTCCTGAACAACTTGTCAAACAGGTATTTGCCCGTCTACCCCCTTGCAACCTGGTTTAATCACAGTAAATTGTAAAAATTACCTCAACACAGCACAAGCTTAAGAATTCACCGCAAAAACAAACTTATCCAGCTCCCCTTCAAAGGATTAAAGGTCGAAATCTACTGGCAGAGCCATTTCGTGCTAAAAATCTAGTGGAAACCCTTCTCTATTCGCGCAATCGTGAACTCATAACCTGCTCCTAAATTATCAAAGGAGGTCTGCTAAACTCTGTAAGAAGCCTTCCCAGAGAGCCAAGCAGCATTCTATTCTGCTACAAATCAATCCTGCTACCCTGCATTCCTCTAAATTCAACTTTCTCAGATAAACACATTCATTAGTTCTCAAAAGCATTCAAGCAGACATGGATACCCCTTCGGCATCAGTAGCCCTCAATGTTACTCCCCTGAATGCTCCCCAGAGAGAGCTGGAGTGGCAAGACCTGGCAGACTTAGATTATCAAATCTCAGAGGATTGCCCATCCAAGTGCAAATTCCATATTCATCTGCTAAATGAGCTCAGAGCCAGACATAGAGATGGAACAGATATTTTAGGCATTTGGGAGTCCTCCCTCCCAATATTCAAGTTGCCTCAGGTCAACCAGTTTCCTGACCTAATTCACTTATGTGCTGTATGCTATGACCCTATGCAGAGGGCTGTGCTCAATCCTGAAGGTGCTGTAGTATTTTACATTACCCCTGAGGCCATCAGGGAGATGCTCCAGTTCAAAACCCAAAAGAAGCTGGTCCCATTGTCCCTGCTGGACCTAATCAACCAAGGAGCCAAGATACTGACAGAAGCACAGATTCTAAAGTTGAATCAATTGTTTATCAAAAACTCTGACACAGTGCTGCACCCTCCCATTTTTGATGGCTACCTAAATCAATTGGGTCTGGACTTGGCATACATGATAAGCTCAGTGTTGGGATACAAATCAATGGAGTTTATTGAGGAAACTGTTTTAGTGATGATGACAATTTTTTCTCCCGGCAAAGCCCCCATTTGTTATGATTATGCCACATATATCTCAAACAAGATTCATGAGCAATTTCTGCACTTATCCAGAGAGAAGGTGTTCAGATACACCTCATATATTTATCATCTCATTCTATACCACCAACATGAGAAGTTCTCCTTTGAGATCAAAAGAACTGATGCAGCAGGCAACCCTAGATTAGTGGTATACTGGACCTCAGTCTTCCACATCCTTGCATACTCTCCATATACATATTCTGAGTTCATTGACTTATTCATCCATCCAGCAATGTCTCTCTTCCTAACCTCACCACCCCCAAGACTCTCTGATGAGATGCGGAGGATTCTGCAACTATCCAGCGCCTACAGCATAGGGGATTGGTATTTTTACCAGCACTACATTGTGATCAGAATATATGGGTGTGAGCTGCGCCCATACAAATTGCCCAAGTATGTGCCTATGAGACTCTTTGCCTTAGAATATTTCAGGCAATTTGGCAATGCTGATTAGGTGCACTTTGCAGGAAGAGGCAAAAAGGCACAGCTCAAAGTTAGAAACCAACTTGGCCACTTTGTCCTGAACAAAAGAGAAGGATGGAAAGAGGCAGACAGGATGTTAGAAGGCCTTGGCCTAAAACAAAGCTTCCTGTGGAAGCCCTATGACCCTAACAACTGCATATCCATGAAAAGGCAGAAATGCAAACTCTCTGGCTATGAGCATGTAAGCTTGCTCCACATCCAAAGACATGCTAACCAACCAAAGTGGAGAAGAAACACACTGGAGGAGCCAGTCACCCAAGAAGAACTAAATGAAAGAGCTAGAAGGCATTTATTAAAAATGGCTGACTTAGAATGTCCTTCTCAGGTGCTTTCTCTGCCAAAGCCTCAAACAGGAGCAGCTGCTTCATCCTCTGCAACACAACAAGAGGCAATACAAACTACAGATCAAGGGCAGAGCAAGGGCAAGGATAAAGTTATGGAGGAACCACAGGGCCAACAGGGCCAACAACAGCAGCCCCAGCAGGAACAGCAACAAGGAGGCCAACAGGGTCAAGAAAAGCAGAAAGGAGAGGCCCAGATGGCTCCCCAACACCAAACAGCGCCAGTGGCACCTCCAAGGCAAGACTCTAGGGTTGATTCCTCTGTCCTCCAAACCCCTCAAAGGGAGGACATTAGCAGGAAAAGAGAAAGGGAGACTCCCCTCACTGAAACATCAGACAAAAGGCAAAGGCTAAATCCCTTCTCAGAGGAGGAGATGCCAAGTATGGAGGCTTCTGCCAGCTCCATGCAACAGGAGTAGGATAAGACAGCATTGGGAGAGGTGAGCTCCTCAGGGCAGCAGTAGGGAACAGGTGCAAGCATAAAGCAGCAATTCAGGGATGCCAAAAGAAGGAGTGAGCCAATAAAATTTTGGCTCTACAATCACCTGCTAAACATGGCTCCTCCAAATCAACAAAGGCTCATGTCTGCATTTGATGTGCAGGAGGGCAAAATGACAATGAGCCACTTCACTCCAACAGTGCAGCAACCACAAACGGCTGCAGACTACATCAGGACTAATCTGGAGGTCCTGTCTAAAGACATCCACCCAATGGATCAGATTGAGCTTCACAAGCAAATGGGTGAGATGGTCTATTCCACCTTGGCAGATAAGAACTTGGTTAACTACAGGCTACAAAATAGCCTAAACAACACTGCAGCACAGCTTGAATTGGAAAAAGCATCCTCTCAAGCTAAAGATAACAGGATCAAGGCCTTAGAAGAAATAATAATAGAGTTTGGGCATGACCCCAATGATGTTAAAGCCATACAACAAGTCCTCAAGCTGAGGGATGCAGCCATGGCAACAATAAAGAAAAAATTGAAGATCCCACCAACTCTCCACCCACAGACGGATGAGGTTGCCCAGCAGAGGCAAGAAAAGGATGCAGCTTCCTTATTGATGACATTATACAAGGATCTGATCCAAACACAAGAAAAGCTGCAGGAAACAGAAGCCACATTGGAAGCAGTATTGCAGCAGAAGGAGGAAGGGCAATCTTCCAAGCCACCTCCAGA
This sequence comes from Pinus taeda, assembly GCA_000404065.3. Taxonomy (NCBI): domain Eukaryota; kingdom Viridiplantae; phylum Streptophyta; class Pinopsida; order Pinales; family Pinaceae; genus Pinus; species Pinus taeda. Next base: position 46,037 of record APFE031122348.1, read on the forward strand.
AACAATAAACCTTGAGGAAACCCCTCAAGACACTCTCCCTGCAAACCAACAAGTACAATAAGAAGCTCCAGACACCACAGCACCAGCCACCTCAGCACCAACAACAGAGCAGGCTGAAAGCCTGGACATGCAGAAGCTGAGGAAGGAAATACAGGTATTGGAGTCCCAGATGTCTGAGCTCAGCCAAGCCCAGGACAATCTGGCAAAGATAAATGAGAAATATGATAAGTCAAAACAAAATGTGGCTGAGAGGGAAAGGGAGGTAAAGGCCCTGAAAAAGAGGATTGCTGAACTGGAAAAGGAGCTCACGTTGGATAAAGTCACAGCAGAGCTCAAAAAGGTCATCTGGACCACCATTGGCCAGTCAATAACAAACCAGTGGGAATATATCGAGGCCATATATGAGCAAGTGGCACTCATAGGTAGAGCAAGAAAAGAAATGCAGAGAGCAAGGGCATCTCTAGGCAATATGCCTGAGATTGCCCCCAAGATGATAGAAGTGTTGAACTATAGAACAAGTTCCCAGCTGGTAAGAATGGGGATTGGAAACAGGACTGAGACTATCTCTTTAATCAGAAGAGTCCTGACCATGAGAAGCCTGATTCAGACCCTGGATAGAAGGATCCAGGACATGCAAGCTAATATCAATAAATTTCAGAACAGGTTTATGGCCTTGCAGGACAGAGGACTCCCCAGCCTATTAGATCCTTCAGGAAAATTACTCTCCCATGAGAAATATGTCAAGAGAGTAAGCAATTTTGCAGCAACACAGATTGCTGATGCACCTAGTACATCTTCAGAAGCTGGCCCAGTAACAGGGCAGGTTCTTTTTGATAGAGTAGATAATTTATTCTTTATTAGAAATGAAGTTGCCCATTTATTTGATGAGCCCCCACACTTTTATAAGTACACAGAAGCTGATGAGACCATGGGGTCAATTTTGAAACATCAGTTGCCTCCACCAGATACACGGCAGGAATTAATAAGATTACTGTTGAACCAAAGCCAGTAATCGCGACTTTTTCCTCAGCAAACAGTTTGAAACTCATACACAGCAGGACAAAGACACATCAGCAGGTATGAAGACGCTGAGCCAACTCAGCACAGGTACACGGCCGCAACAACAGCATCAGCAGGCATAGGTGGCAGGGCCGAGAAAGTCACAGAGAGTTATAGCTGCACAGACACATCATTTCAGCAGTTATGTTCAAGCTCTCAACTGACTCCGTGAGCCCCAAAGGTCAAAATTACTCTGACAGGAGTTAAGAGCCTTTATAACTCATTTAAGATTGTAATAAATTCTCATCTACAAGCCCTATACGAGTAAAAGAAGATATTTTTCCTCTCAGATGACTCAATACCTGAGATATTTTGTAAAAAACTTGTATATATTCCCCTTCGCATTTGTTAGCAGGGGTTGGACTCCGGATGTAAGAAATCTCTTGATATCCATTCTGTTACTCTTATGTTGTAAATCTTCAGACAACTAATACAAAGGATGATGGGATTTCCCAAAGCATTGTGTCTCTGATGTCTTGCTGGTGTATGGCTGAAAGTTGCAAGATTCCTGTGTATTTCATGACTCAATAAGTTTTCTTGTTACTCTCTGTTACACATATGTTTGCTATACTTTCATATATCTTTCATGTTTTCCATGTACTCAATATCTAAATAGCAAGGAAAAAGAATACTTCAAGATTTAATCATTAATTACCCTGAGCTCAATCCAAGCTATTTCATATGTTTTCTACAGTTATGGTATCGAAAGAGTAATTCTTAAATGCTACCTTTCATACTATATCATCACAGTAATCTGTTATTTCAGGAATTCAAGTAATTGCTCCTAAGTAATAGACATCTTTCCCAATACTCAGCTTAGTGAAGAATTCTTAAATGCTCTTTGCTAGTTGTTTCCCATTTCACTCTCACAATTTACAGTTTGTTTTATGAAATACATACAGGCCCTGTGATTCCAGCTGCATCCAAGCAGTGCAAGGAAACAATAGCCACAGACCCCATTGCCCAATGGATTAGTTTTACCTGCAGACACACTCTAAAAACTATCAGAAGCATCCTCCCAACCAAACATAAAACAATCAAACATCCACCTCATAACTAGCCTAAAATTCCATTAAAACAGTGAAAAACCTTACAGAGAGAGCCCTCTCTGATTACAGTTGGGCTAGAAGCTGTAGTCCAAAGATTGGTTAGTGGTTACCCCGGCCGTATTCCCTTGGGAGTCATAGGGAACAACCTGGGTGTTAACACTGACTACGGAAAATAGTGGAAAGCATTGATGTAAAAATTGGTGAAGACCTTCCAGAAAAATAAATTGAAGAACATGAAGTTGATCCTCTCATTGAAGAAGAAGAACCTGAAAAGAAGAAAAAAATCAATGAAAAACCAAGGAAAAAGAACCATCTCAAACCCCTTCAAAGATGAAATTTCTCCAAAAATATCACCCAGAAGAGCAGATTATTGGCAATATGGATGAAGGGATGCAAACCCGAAGAAGGATGACTAATACACCAAAGAAGAATGGTGTTGCTCTTCTATCCATGATAGAACCAAAAACATTTACTCAAGCAAGTAAGGATCCTCATTGGGCAAAAGCCATGGAAAAAGAAATGTCTCAAATTGAGAAGAATGAGACATGGGAGCTGGTACCTCATCCAAAGGACAAAAAAATAATAGGAACCAAATGGGTATTCAAAAAAAAATGAATGAAGATGAACAAATCATCAAAAACAAGGCAAGCCTTGTTTGTAAAGGCTATTAACAAATTGAAGGAATTGACTTTGAAGAAACATTTGCACCAGTAGCTTGTGTGGAAGCTATCAAGATGTTCTTGGCATTTGCTTGCTCAATAGGATTTAAAATCTATCAAATGGACATAAAATCAGCATTTTTGAATGGGGAACTCAAGGAAGAAGTCTACATGGAGCAACCAGAAGGGTTCAATCTAACAGAAGGAAAAGACTTTGTTTGTAAGTTGAAAAAAGAATTATATGGGTTGAAACAAGCTCCTAGAGCTTGGTGCGCAAGATTGGATCACTATCTACAACAACAATGCTTCAAGAAGGGGGTAACAGGAAGTAATCTCTACATAAAGACGGATGAGAATAAGTTACTAGTCACACTTTTTTATGTTGATAATTTGATTTTTTCTAGTAATAATGATGAGATGAGCCATGCGTTTTCTCAAAATATGTCAAAAGAGTTCGAGATGTCGATGATAGGAGAGTTATCTTACTTCCTTGGACTACAAGTATTTCAAACCATGGCAGACATGTTCATGTCTCAAGCCAAATATCTTAAAGACATGCTTAAAAGATATGGAATGGAAGACTGTGCACCCATGAGCACACCTATGACCACAAATTGTAAATTAAGAAAAGATGATGATTCCCCTCCAGTAGATGCAACTCATTACATATTGCTAAACACACATGGACAACAAGAGAGATATGAAAGATAAAACATGCAATACCATTTTTATTAACAATTGATATACATTTATAGTACATGTGGTGACCGTTGGGATTCACATCCCAAGGTCTCTTGGACTCCTTTTCTCCATTCGACTTCCACACTAACCCATTTAGGATTAGGTGTCCAACATTCCCCTCCTTAATCCGAAGGGTTATGTATGAGTC
>APFE031122351.1:0-25281 GCA_000404065.3 Pinus taeda
GATGGGAAACGGGTGTAGGGAGTGTGTTGGAGTGATGTATGTGAAAGGTCAAGGAATGAAGCTACGTGAGAAATAGGAGATGTTTAGGAAAGGACAGAACGTAGTGTAAGTCAAAGAAATGTGGTTGCATGCAGGGTCAAAATGGAAAGGATGGCAATGAGACGAGATGGAGAAGAGTGTAAATGAAACAAATGACCAAAACTGTTTATCAAACCGGAGATGCATCAACCTACATTAAGTGTGCCATGATTTCTTCGATCAGTAATCCAAAATGCAAGGAGAAATAGGTATGGGGCTGTGATGAAGAGATGTGTGGTACGTGTAAATGACAAGGAAGCATCTAAATCCAAATCATAACTGTTATCAACCAAAATCATGCGTGTTTTTGGTGGTCTGCTATGGACTGCACCCCAATCTTCAAACGAGATGGCAGTGAGCCTTAACAACCGTTTTTGCTCGAGCTCCAATGGATGTTATATATCTTCTGCTACACTAAGCAAGTGGAAGTAATTGTACCATAAGCAAAATCTATCTAACTCATAAGAAAATCGAATTACCAGACTGCCATTCAAATTGCATGTGCAAATGAAGCTTAAAGTGCTGGAAATGAAATAGAAACAATACTACAACAGAGGGGATCTATGGCTCTCAGGTTGGGCCCTAACCTGAGAGCTATAGTCTCCTAATAAAACTCAGGAATAGCTCACAAACTGTCTTCTTTATTCATAATTCAACGTCATGCCAAACTGGCTTACAGCAAAAAAACAAAACTGGACTGCTTCCAAAATTATATGATAACCCAAGAGATTCAACAACCTATCTAAGGCTAAGGCCTCCAGATTTATACAAAAAATGATGATCCACCAAGTAGCTTTGATTCTAGGAGCTCGGCTGTCCAACTGAAGTTTAACTGCGGATTTGGGAGGCAATCAGAACTGCTGTTCTGGTAGAACAGTTGATGACTGTTGTTCCTGTAGGACAGCTGGCTACTTCGGAGGCTCGGAGGGGAGATTGATTGGAGCTCGGAGTTCTTGGTGGGAATCACGAGGAATGTCCCAATGCCGTGGACATCTCTCCACAAAATCAGCAGTGCCACCTTATTGTCTCCTTATCCCTTTTGCGTTGTCTCTTGTTCCCCTTTTTTAATGCCAAAACCTGGAATCACAATGCATTAGTCACGTAGATGAAGGGTCTAACCTTCCTCCTACAAACAACATGAATAAACTAAGAAATGCATGCATAAGCAAATAAAGATGAATGGTTTGAGCAAGTAAAGTAGGCCAAAATGAGCCCAAATTGTACCAAAATTGGGGCTCATCAGTAAGAATGTTGAATATAGTGAAAATTTTCATCCCATAAGTTAGGATGCTTGCTGCAATACCCATGAAGAAGATGTATCATTTTTCTATTCACCACCTCTATTTGACCATCTGTTTGTGGATGAAAAGTTGTACTCTTTTTCAACTTTGTGTCGATGAATCCCCACAAACTTGACCAAAAATTCACAACAAAGCGAGAATCTCAATCACTAACAATGGATGTGGGAAATCCAAAATGCGCCCATACATTATGAAAGAATAATTGAGTAGTGTGTTTAGCTATAACTTTCTTTTTACATGGCATCAAAATACAAATTTTATTGAACCTATCCACAACTACATACAAATAATCATGGCCTCATTTTGAAAATGGAAGACCTCCTACAAAATCCATAGAAACACTCTCCCATGGTCGTGAAGGAACCAGAAGTTGTGTGTACAATCCTAACTTCCTATTTCTAGGCTTATTGACTGTCCATAATGAACATCCTTTAATAAAACATGACACACTTTCAAGCATACAAGGCCAATAACAATACCTCTTTAGACGTGACACAATCTTACTTACACCGAAATGACCACCAATAAGAGAAGTATGTGCCTCTCTTATGATGTTAACTCTTTCACCCTATGGAATACAAAGCTTCCCAAGATGGTACAACAAGTTATCATGCACATGATAATCCATTCCTCTACTTGGTTACCTTGACTCAAGCTTGCATAAACATCTTGAAAGTCATTGTCTAATGCATATTGCTCAATATAACTTTCATGAAAAATAGAATTATGCTTGAGTAAAGTAGTTGCACTAACAATAGGCCTAGAAAGCATATCAACAAATTTATTGTAGATACCTTTCTTATACCTGATTACCAAGTGCAATTGTTGAAGAAAACCCATCCATCAGAAGTGCCTTGATTGCTGTAACTTTGATTGAAATTGCAAGTATTGCAATGGTTGATGATCAATGTGAATGATTGTTTCCTTACCCATCAAGTAGTTTTTCCACTTTTTTACACTTTGCACCAATGCATACAATTCCTTATCATATGTAGGATAGTTAATCACTACACCATTAAAAATTTCTGAATGAAAATAGATAGGCTTACCATGTTGCATGAGGACTAAACCCATGGTATAGTCACTAGCATTAATCTGAATCTTCAATGGCTGTCTCAAGTTTGGAAGTGCAAGTACTGGAGCTGAACTGATCTTTTCCTTCAATGCATTAAATGCCTTTTTTTCTTTGCCTCCCCACTAAAAAACCTTTTTCACACTTATCAATGCATGCAAAGGAGCTTATATAGAAGAAAAGTTAGCAATGAATTTCCTCCAATATTGTACTGCTCCAAAAAAACTTCTTACCTCAGTAACTGTCTTAGGCCTTGGCCAATTCAAAATGACATCAACCTTTGAGGGATCTATTTTCAACTCATCTCCTCCAACAATATGACTGAAGTAAACTAAAGACGTTTTTCCAAACTCGCACTTTGACATCTTAAGATACAATTGTTCTTTCTTCAAGACATGAAGTACTTTTCTTACATGAATGACATGTTCATCATGGGATTTACTGAAAATTAAGATGTCATCTAATTTGACTATAAAAAACTCATCCAGAGATGGGTTCAACACATCATTCATCACATGCATGAATGTAGCAGGAGCATTACATAAACCAAAAGGCATAACTAGCCATTCAAACAAATCTTGTTTTGTTTTGAATGTTGTCTTCCAAATGTCTCCTTCAGCTATTCTAATTTGATGGTATCCACTCCTTAAGTCAAAATTAATAAAATACATCGCATCTTTCAATTGATCAAGTAGATAATCTATTCTAGGTAGTGGGTAATTGTTGTTTACCGTAATTTTGTTCAATGCACGAAAGTCCACACACATGTTCCATGTTCCATCCTTCTTTGGCACCAAAATAATAGGTGAACAACATGGTGAGGAAGATGGCTTGATGATCCCTTTATCCAACAACTCTTGAATTTTCTTCTTAATTTCTGCACTTTCCATCACTAACATCCTATACATGCCAATGTTAGGGAGAGGAAAATCTTGCTACAACTGTATCTCATGTTGGATTCCTCTCTTGGGAGGTAATCCATTTGGTTCCTAAAAAATATCATCATATTGGTTAACTACATCAACCAATTCATATTTCAATTTTGAATCACAACCTTTAAAAGCTTCATTATCAACATTATTTTTGGGTTTGATAATTAGAATCACACAATACTTACTTGAATTCACTAGTCTTTTCATTTGCCCCACATTAACAAGTGAAAGATTTAGTTTCTTTTTATGAGATCTCACAATATATTCGACTCCATCTTTGAAAAAATGGTATTTGTTTTCATGTCTATGGAAGATAGCTTTTCTGTCATAGAGGTACGAACTGCCCAAAACTATGCCACATATGTCTAATGGCACAACATCAAGCTCCACATCATCAATGAAATTTGAAGTAATGGCGAATTTCAGTTTACACTTTCTAGTAACCTACAATTGTGCATTGTCACACATCCATCCATGTGGATAGGGTTTATGATGTGGAATGGTTTCCAAGTTTAAAATTTTGACAATGTTTTCAGAGATAAGATTCGCTTAAGAGCCACCGTTGAAAAGTGTATCAATCTTTCTATGTTTTGAGATCACCCTTATGTGAAAAAGTTCTAAGCTCTTGTTTTCATTTGGAGTTTCATTGTGTAAATTTGAAGAACTAGTTCTAGCAATGTGTTATTTTCCTTTTGTACCCAAGGATGTAATTTTATTTTCATCACTCGAATGAGATTCCAAATCCTATTTAGTGGTTGTAGTTATTTTTTGTTTTCCCTTGTTTTTTATTTTTATTTGTTCCATTTCAGGATGATGCTTCCAACAATGAGCTTCATCGTGACCCTCTTTGGAACAATGTTTGCATGTCAATTTCTCTCCTTCTTTCTTGATAGATGAATTTTTCTTTCCCTTCCCTTTGAAACCCTTTTCTTTTCCTTTACTCTTAAATGGATTTTTACTACCTTCTTCTCGAGTGATTTTCCCTCTTGCCTTAAGATGAGTGGCTTGCACACACACATTATCTAGATTATTGGGATTAAACAATAAGATAGTATATCTAAGGTAATTGTGTAAACCCCCTATGTACTTCAGCAATGTGTCTTGTGATTACAAATCTACACCTAACATTAAAGACCTTTTTCTAAATTCTTGGGTATAATCTTGCACATTTTGACCTTTAAGCTATCTAAAGTTTTTCCAATTCATGACAACTTCCTACATACAAGCTAGAGGGTAGAATTGTATTTCAATTGCAACAATGAAATCAGACCAAGAAATTGAGATCTTAGCATTCTTTTTATCTCCTCTTATGTATTTGATTCCCACCATACTAGCGTTGCACCCTCCATTCTCAAGGAAGCTAACTGAATCTTAATGTCATCCTATTGAAGGTTTTTAATTCTAAAATAGACTGCCAACTGAAAAATCCAATTATCAAGCTACTCTACATTCACTTCACCATTATACATGGGCAACTCAAATTTAACATCAAGTTTTAGTAACGGTGATTTACCAGTTCCTTTTGAGGTATGTTGAGGAGTATGAGTGAGGGTTGTGTTGATGGAATAAGGTGAAGATGTCTATGAAGAAGAAGATGAAGAAAATGGTGGAGAGGGTGGAGCTTTCACTCCATTTCCATTGCCTCCATTTCCATTACCTCGTCCTAAAGAACCTTCTCCTTTGGGAGGTTTGGAGCTTCCACCCTGCAGCTTGGTATTCCTCTCTTCATAGAGGACCTTTACCATCTCTATCATATAAAAGAAAGCCTTCCTAAAGATCTTCCCATTTTCTATCATGTTTGTAGGTTATCCTTCATGAGACATGCCCTCTGGAGTCCCAATTGCACCTTGAGAATGAATTGGTGTTGGATATTTGAGCAACCTTTCCCTCCTTGACCTTGACCCAACTTCAGGGCTTCCAACTAGCTTCCCTTCTCCTCTTTTGAGTTTTACCCTTGTAAGCATGACATAAAATTGCAAACAGTTAAATCCTTCTTGCACAAAGCAAACCTAGTGATCTGATACCAAAAATGATCTAATTAAGAATATTAGTTTGTTGTGCTAAGATCCTCCTCAGATTAGAAACAAAATTCTATCCATATGCTTAAAGATTAATGAGTTTTGCAAGCGAAAAAATGTGTTTTTATATTAATTTTATGAGTAATTTTAACATAAATAATAGATTGAACAACAACAACAAAAATGTACAGAACATCACCAAAAACACATCACAACAGGAACATGATGAAGGAGTTCACCCTCCTAGGTTATGTCTCCTTACTCCATCTTCCAATGGCTCGGGCCTCTCTATTATGCTCAAAATGTTTAAAAATATGTGCTTAGAATGCTCAAATGCTTCTAAAACCTACTCCAATGAGTCCAGAATGTCCAAAAATGCCTCCCTAGCCTCCTTCCGCACCCAATTTCATCAAAACCTGGAGAAGTTATGCCCTCTCCTAGTTTCTCCACTATTTGCTTTACATTTTCCCCAAAATCTGGTAACAAACCCGCAAATTTGCCCAAAATTCCGCTATCAGAGTGAAAAATTCCCCAATTATTAGGTAGATTTGTTGGACCAATAAGTGGACCATTAAAACCCACCAATGGTTACATTAAATGCCAATGTGTGGTCACATGGCATTGTTCGGAAGAGTGGCTTCGAAGGGCGATTTGGAGACTATTGGATTTGGTGGTTAGGTTAATAGCGGTAGTTGTTCAGATGGAAGAGACTGTTGGTGGTTAGGCATTGGCATTTAGCGGGGTGGTCAATGGGCAGTCACATTAACCATGTGGAGACATGTTCACATGAAACGATTTTTTGGACCGTTGCGCGAAGGCATTTCGGTTAGCCCTATTGGGAATAATACTTTGCGGGGGGGGATGAATTAGTATTTTCCAATCAATAAATTTTTCAGTTTCATAATCAGATTTCTATATGCTACTTTAGTGAAGGTAACTTGCGTGTACACACAACTATTCTTAAGGAAACCAATGTATATCTAGTGAACTTATGATTTAGTTAATTCACCATATGTTGATCTTTAATTAGTGCATTAGTACTTTATTAACCATTTAAATAGTTACCATGTGCAGTAATAACAAAATAAACCATCACACATAAACAACACACATGAACACTAGGATTTAAGGTGGAAACCCAATGCGGGCGAAAAACCACCCGTTGTTGTCATCTATCTCTTCTTTTATTATAAGAAAAACCTGTTTACAATCTTGTACTGGCACAGACTCATACCAGTGCACATGCACCCACCTGTAGAAGGCTACAACCTTCCCTCGTTCTCCAGCTTCTACTGGAAGGGAGCTACAACCTCCTAGATCTTGTACTAGCCAATATGTTTACTAGTACATAGGCGCCGGCCTACAAAGGGCTCCAACCTTCACTCGTTTTCCAGCTACTACTGGAAGGGAGCTCCAACCCCTTAGCTCTTGTACTAGCCAATATGTTTACTAGTACATAGGCCCTAACCTACAGAAGGCTACGACCTTCTCCCTTCCTCCAGGGACCACGTTTCATAAATTTTCAGACTAGATACTTGTGGTACACAACACAATATGAAGGCCACGTTTCATCCAATTTTCATACTCGACCCATCAATAAAATTGAAGCTCAAAAAAAATCACCACTGCAATACAACCAATCACTAAAAATCCATAACAACTAAAGAAAATCACAATCAATCAATCTGAACATTCAAAACACTGTCACTGGAACACAGAGTAGAACCCAAAACTCTTCATCAACAACCAGAACCAACTGGAACATAAAACAACATATTTCATAATGTATAAACTACATCGATGTGTCAAAGCGATGTGTATACGTGCCTTTACCAAAGCAAACCAACATATATATATATATGCAGATACTAACTTGAAACTTCATAGTTATTCCAAGCTTCAGTAATACCCAGATCAAAACATTTACAGAATAAAACTTGTGTTAGCATTCAGATCTAGACTATCCATGATCAGACCACATAATGATAATTCATCTCAAGCCTTATGATCCTAATCCATCATTATATCTCATCCATTATCAACCCCTTAGGTGCATCTTTAGTTTAGATCAAGCAAAGCACAAGAAACCCATAACATGCATATTTTCTTTTGATCTAAATCTTCATAAGATATTCATTCCTTGCGCACTTAGTCCTTTGATCTTCTCCTCCTTATATACTTATATCCTTTGTCAATACCTCGAACCAAAACCATAGTTATGCTACCAGCATTCTTTGATGGTATCAAGATTCTTTTCCGCGCTCATTACCATGGGTCAATACCATGGTAGGAAACCCTCTTATTTATTATCCTTGATTTTCAATCCCATATGCATTTTTCCTTTTGTGAAAGTGTGTGCATATGTATACACTCCTTTTTTTCTATGAACCTACGTGTATACACTACTTTGACATGGTGAACATGCGTATACATCTTAAACTATTCTCTTTTTTCAATCTCTGAAGTTTGATCTGTAGTCCTTTGTTGTTAACTTGTTGCAGTATGAACTCCCATCATTCATCATATATGAGAGTTTCCATGAAGGACAACACCTGTACCATAATGCCAACAATATCCCCCTTTGGACTTGATTGCAATCATATTGGTGTTTATTATGACAAGCTGTAGAACATGTTAGATATATCAAATAACACCAAGATATTCTCACCCTTTGGCATCAAGGGCAATATATTCTCTCCTTTTCAGATCAAGCATAAAGGGTTGAAAAAAAATGAAGACTTTGATATTTGAACAACTAAATATGAACATTGATCATGCTCCTCCTAGGCGCATGCTGAATTCTCTGATTAAACTCCCCCTTTGTACATGCTGAGATGCACTAAACTGACCTTTCTCCCCATGAGCACATGCAAAGTTTGCAAAAATATTTTCCAAAAGAATTACATGACTCTATAACTCAAATATTTGAGCATGACCTTCCTATCACCAATGACTCGTACATACATCAATCTCCCAACCAAGTGGGGATATACCAATTGTTTATACATGACTGAAAATTTGCAATTATTACATTATCCTTCCCATGCAGAGTGGGCTTACAAATTACATCATAAGTCTTCACATGACCTTTACATCAAATGATATACATGACATTTATAATATTGACCAACGATCTAAACAAGACCATGATAGTCATCAACAATTATCATACACTATATCTGATCTGCACCATAAGCATCTGCCAGCAACATCAAGATCAACAACCTATATATGTCCATCATAAAAAAGAAACTATGTGAATCAAGCAGTATAAGTATAGTCATGTAGCAAAGTCTTCTATTATAATGCCAACAATGCATTATTAGGAGCATCTACTCCCCCTGAACCTATGCTAAATTTTCACTGTCAGATCTGGTCAGTGCATTTTTCAGTAACAATCATCAAGGCATCATCATCAACCAATTATTCATGAAGTTATTAACAACTTATGAGGGAAAAATAACTTCTAAATATCATCAATAGACTATAATCATCGTCAATCAGAACAGAAAAGATAATTGATAACTGAATGAACCATATCAAACCCCCTTTCCTGAGTCTGTCCCATTGCTTCTTCATCAAACCAACATATATGCGACTGTGTAGCTTCTAACTTGTGTATATACGCAACTTGTCTTCATCATAACTGTGTAAGAGAATTGGAATACAAAAGTTTCACACTTTCAGCTCCCCCTATTCTGTTATGTCTGTATACTGAGCTATGCCACATCTTTCTGATTGTACTTCCTTCTTCTTCCCTACATTGGAGTGTGATGATGTTTGCTCCTTTTGGTATGTTGGCCGAAATTTTCTCATGCATTCTTTTGCCATATGCCCAAACTTTTTATAAGCATAACATCTTATATGTTTCATATTCCCTCTATATCATTCAATGGCTTTGTGACCAAACATATTGCAAGAAAAACAATATCCCTTAAATACCTGGAACCTGATGATCTTTCTGTGTGACAGTTATTTGATTGAACCATTCTACTTCTTCATCCGGCTGCAATATGTCCAAAATTATGACATCTAAAATGTTCAACATTATTCATTAGAGGAAAGAACCGATTATAACTTCCATAGTTAGGAGTAATTGTTTTTCTTTGAATACTTTATTTCCTTGGTTGTTGATGGGGTTGACCTCTTATCTCTTGGTTGATCATTTCAGAATTTGCATTAGATTTCCTTAGCTCATCCTATGAGCTAGATTCATCTTCAACAGTTTAATGAAACCAAGACTAGTTTTGATGGTCGAAGACCTTTGACTACTAATAATACTATCCAAAATCTTAATACTATCTTGAAATCATAATAGCTTATCCTTTTCTTCTAATTTTCCTTTTAAGATATTTACTTCAACTTGATATTTCTCTTCCTTTTCCAGGTATTGCTTCTTCATGCTTTTTTTTGCCTTTCTTCCTTATTCCACTTGTTTCCCTAATTTGAGAATCTCATTTTCCTGTTCTTCATCTGCTTGAGGTAGTTCTTCATTCTTCTTGTTTGAATTTTCAAGATCTTCTTTTAGAGAGATGATCTCAGCTTCAAGACTTTCATAGTAACTGGATCTATCTTTAAGTCTATTGATTGTTGTACTCTTTTCACTTCATTTCTTAACGATGAAACTTCATCCTACAGCTTTTGACATTGATCTTCCATTTCCTTGTACTGCTTCCTTACTTTGTTTCATTCTTCCAGCTGAGCTTTTAATCTGGTAACTTATTATTTGAAGGAAAACTTCCTTTTCTTAAATAGATCTTGTTGATCTATAACTATATTTTTGAGTCTTTTAACTTCTTCCTCTATATTTCTTTCACTATCACTTTCAATATCTTCAACATTGCATGGACAGAGAAAAGTATCACCAGAAGACCAAAACATTGTACCTGATACTTCTTTTTCTTGGTCATCTTCAATCTGAGGTGATTCTGAATCTGAATACCTGCTTCCACATAATAGCCAATTGCTTCTCTTGCTATCATTTTTACTTTGAGATGTCTTCTTATTATGAGGCGCTTTGCTCTATAGCTTCTTTCCCATTGTTTCCATGGATCTCCTTCAAGCAATCAAGCTTCTGCCAAAGGACCTGCTTTGACACCAATTTTTGGGAATGATATTGAGGGGGGGGGTGAATCAATATTTACCAGTGAATAACTTTTTCAATTTCATAATCAGATTTATATACGCTACTTCAATGAAGGTAACTCGCATGTACACACAACTATTCTTAAGGAAACCAACATATTTCCAGTGAGCTTATGATTCAGTTAATTCATCATAGGCTAATATTTAATCAGTGCATCAATACTTTATTAACCATATAAGTAGTTACCATGCGAAGTAATAAAAGAATAAACCATCAAAAATAAGCAACACACATGAACACCAATATTTAAGGTGGAAACCTAATGCGGGAGAAAAACCACCTGCTGTTGTCATCTTTGTCTTCTTTTATTATAAGAAAAACTTGTTTACAATATTGTACTGGGGTAGAATCATACGAGTATGCAGGAACCCACTTGGAAAATGATACAACCTTCTCTTGCTCACCAGCTTCTACTACAAGGGAGCTACATCCCCCTAGCTCTTGTACTAGCCGATATGTTTACTAGTATGTAGCCACCAACTTACAGGACACTCCAACTTTCACTCGTTTTCCAGCTACTACTGGAAGGGAGCTCCAACCCCTTGGCTCTTGTACTAGCTGATATGTTTGCCAGTATGTAGGTGGCATCCTACAGAAGGCTACGATCTTCTCTCTTCCTCGAGGGGCTACATTTCATAAATTTTCAGACTAGATACTCCTAGTACACAACAACAAAATATGAAGGCCATATTTCATCCAATTATCATACTAGACCCATCAATAACACTGAAGTTAAAAATCAATCACCACTACAATAAAACCAATCACTAAAAACCCATAATAGCTAAAGACAATCACAATCAATCAATCTGAACATTCAGAACACTATCACTAGAACACAGAGTAGAATCCAAAACTCTTCATCAACAACTAGAACCAACTGCAACATCAAACATCATATTCCATAATGTATACGCTACTTTGATGTACTGAGCCAACGTGTATACGCGCCTTTACCAAAGCGAACCAGCATATAGATCTATAAATACTAACTTAAAACTTCATATCTATTCCAGACTTCAGTCATACCTAGATCAGAACATTTATAGAATAAAACTTGTGTTAGCATTCAGATCTAGACTATCCATGATCAGACCACATAATGATAATTCATTTCAGGTCTTATGATCCTAATCCATCATTAGATATCATCCATTATCAACCCCTTATGTGCATCCCTAGTTCAGATCAAGCAAAGCACCGGAAACCTATAACATGCATATTTTCTTTTGATCTAAGTCTTCATAAGATATTCATTCCTTTTGCACTTAGTCTTTTGATATTCTCCTCCTTATATACTTATATCCTTTGTCAATACCTCAGACCAAAACCATAGTTATGCTATTGGTATTCTTTGATGGTATCAAGATTCTTTGTTGCCCTCACTACCATGGGTTAATACCATGGTAGGAAGCCCTGGTATTCATTATCCTCAATTTTCAATCCCATAGTGCTTTTCCTTCTGTGAAAGTGTGTGCATATGTATACACTCCTTTTGTTATGTGAACCTACATGTATACGTTACTTTGAGAAGGTGAACCTGCATATACATCTTAAACTATTCTCTTTCTTCAACCTGTGAAGTCTGATTTGTAATCCTTTACTGTTAAATTGCTGCATTGTAAACTGCCATCATTCATCATACATTGGAGCTGCCATCAAGGAAAACACATGTACCATAATGCCAACAAGCCCCACACATGCTCGCGATGAACATTAACATAAACACATTCCACCATATGGTTAAGACCCATGGTGTAGGCGGTGTGGTAAGGCGTTGTGTTGTTCATTGGGAGGTTCAGGTTTCGAATCCTGTAGCCTTCACTCAGTCGGTGAACCAACTTTTAGTTTCCTCTTGGGCTAGCACATGCTGGCCTCTCACTGGGCCATGTGCCAGCCCATGCTTGGCCATTGTTTCAACCATTAAAACCCATAAATTTATAACCAGTTGGAGTGTGTCGCTTGGCATGATCTACTTGCCAAAAATAAACCCAGTCAGAACCACATCACCATGCCCTATTAGCACCATCTAGGCAGGTCAGCCAATGCCATTTCAGTAGTATAGACTGTTGATTGGGTTGTCCATTTAGGTTTTTTTTTTTTTTAATTTTCCTGTTTGACAAAGTGGACATAACTCATTTCTGGAGTCATATGGAGTATGTTTCATGTGAAACAAGTTGCGTTGGATTTAGGATGATAAGCACTATGTGGCCATTCAGGTTCCACACCATTCTCTTGACTTTGATTTTTGAGCATAATTCTGAGCACTTGATCACTAATGAACAATGTTCTTAGTCCACATTTCAACACGTTTAAGTTGGCCTTTGTAGATGACATTCTTATTTATTATAAGACTAAGGAAGAGCATGAATAACATTTGGAAGAAGTTTTTCAATCACTGAGAGAGCATAATATTTATGCCAAGCTCAGCAAATGCGAATTCTTCCAATCACAAATTCAGTACTTCGGACACATTGTTTCCAAGGAAGGAGTAGCAATAGAGCTTGAGAAGATCAAAGCCATCATGGAGTGGCCTAATTCTTAGAACATGAAAGAAGTAAGATCCTTTATGGGATTTATTGGGTATTATTAGAGGTTTATTAAAAATATTCCAAATATTGGACATCTAATCACAACATTGTAGAGAAAAGGAATTAAATTCTATGAACAACGAAATGTGCAAAAATTTTTGAGCAATTAAAACATTTTCTCACACATGAACGGATAATAAAAATAAGAGCCCCAACATAGGATTTTGTGTTTTGCACATATTTCCTACAAGGAAGGGCTTAGAGGAGAGCGAACACAAGAAGAATAGGTGGTTTGTTACGAAACTAGGAAGTTGAATGACCATGACTAAAATTATGTCACTCATGACTTGGAATTGGAAATGATAGTGCATGCATTGAAAATTTAGAGGCACTACCAGCTTGGAAGGAATTTTGTTTTGATTCCAGATCATAAAGGGTCAAGTTACTTATTTGACCAACCCAAGTTGAATGCAAGACAAGCAAGTTGGCTAGCCTTGGTTAGTAAATTTGATTTTAAAATAAATTACATCAAAGGAAAAGAAAGAAAAGTAGTAGATGCACTTAGCAGGAGGCTACAATTGGCTGATGTGGTATCCTTCAGTACTTGTGAAGTCAATATGAAGGAATGCGTCAAAGAGGCAATGCATCAAGATGAGAATTATGACCAAGTAAAGGAATGCTTACAATAGGAACCAAAAGAACCATTGAGTAATGATTACTTACTTATAGATGATGGTTTAATGAAGCTTAAAGGTTGGTTGTATATACCTCATATGGGAGACGTGAAGAAGCTCATGTTTGACAAATTTCATAAAATTCCTTATTCAAGTCATCCTGGCTATTAAAAATGATGAAATCTATGAAAAAAATGTATTACTGGCCAAAAATGAAAATGGATGTTGTCGGGTATATTTCTAAGTGCTTAGAGGTTAACAAGTGAAAGTGGAGCATAGACATCCAGTGGGATTTTAAATATTTTTTTAATATTGGAAACTCGAGGAAATATTTTCACCTTGAGAGATTTGATCCCTCTTGGTCCTTGATAGATTTGGGGTTAAGATGGATCTAGGTTATTCAATCATGCACAGTCACACAAAATTTATTGAATATCTAATTATTCTTATCACTTTAAATATGATAGATATGTCTAAGACTAATCTTGTCATTTTAATTTTAATTTTTTTGAGTTACCTTAGCTTGTTGACATGATACACACTCTTAATAACTTGAATGATGAAAAATGATTAAATAAAATTTTAGAATGCAAAGTGACAATGTAACAATTCTGAATGATAGAATATGTCAATAATAAGAATTGATTCAATTACAAATACTCTTCATTGTGATCAGTGTCAAACTATTTTATTCTATTATTCTTATTATCACACTTGTTAGTTTTGTCATCTTTTCATATCGATCATATGAAAAGAGTATTCTAAATTTTAGACCATTTGAATCTTTGACTTGAGCTATTGTAGTAAAAGTCATACCCTGTCACTCTTTCTCTTCAACATTAATAGTATATTTCTCCAAAGTCAATCATTATGACTTATGTAGTGTTAAACCCCAAGTGAGTTTCTACGGTAGTTGTTTTATATTACCTTATTTGAATGAAAAGTGGCTAACAATGTTGAATAATGGAAAATGGCAATAATATGAATGTAGTCAATTACAAATAGCTTAATTTTTCAATAAGAAAACATTTCGGGTAGAAGTGAAGATTTTATTTGAGATGTAAATTCATGTATTTTACTTGTGGTTGGATCACTGTAACATAGAAATCAATGCTCATCGTCAATGATAGTTTTGTTCTTACACTAAAATAAATGCACATTATTAACATAATCAATTAGAAATTAATGTACATCATGTAATTGGTTACATCAAATAAAAAATTAAAATCTAAATTGAAATCAATGCATCTAGTGCAAGCAATCAAATTGGGTTAGATATTAACATTTATACTAAAATCAATGCATATAGTGCAAGCAATCCAATAGGATTAGAAATCAACATATACACTGCAATCGATGCAACTAATGTAAGCAATCAAATAAGAATAGAAATCAATAACTACATTGAAGTCAATGCATCTAGCGTAATCAATCAAATAGGATTAGGAGTCAACATTTACACTGAAATCAATGCATATTTTTCAGTGGAAAACCAAAATATACATGGCTTTCTAAATCCAACTTCGTTTCCTTTTGTAAAAGCTTTACTTCTTCTTCCTCTATGGTTAATAATGTTCAATATTATATAATGCTATATAATGTAAGTGTTTGTCTTTGTGTTTCTATTTCTTCTTCTCTTCCCCCCCCCTCCTTCCCCATCCTTTTGTATGTTGATCTCCCTCCCTCTATCCTTCTTTTTCTCCCCCTTCATCTCTCCCCTATTTATCTCTCTATCCCTTCCCCCTCTCCCCCATATATCTTTATGCCTCTCCTTGCCTCTCTCCCCCATATGTTTGTCTTTTCCTCTCCATCCCTCTCCACCATCTCTCTCTCTCTACCTTCCCCTCCCTCTCTCCATCTCTCTCTCAATGATATCTATATCTATATCTCAGTCTAATTCTCCTTATTTGTATCTCCATATCAACCCCCTAAATGCACACATAAACACATACACACACTCCCTCTCTCCATATATATCTATCTCTTCCTACCTCCCTCTCCCTATCTCCTTCTTCTTACCTCTCCCCCCCTCCATCAATATATCTATCTCCCTCTATCTCTCCTTCTTTGTTTCTCTATCTCACACCCCAAACATACACATTCTCTCACCATATCTATCTATGTATCTCTCCCTCCCTCTCTCCTCCTCTCTCTCTTCCCTCCTACTCTATTCTCTCCCTCACTCTCTCTCCATCTCTCCCTTATCAATCCTTCTCTCTCTCCACCTTTCTATCAATATGTCTTTCCTCGTCCCTCCCTCTCTCTCCTCCAACTCCATATCTCCCTCCATCTCTCCATCTCTATTTCTCTCTCTCAAGTACTATCACTATTCCTTCCTCTCTCTCTCTTTCTCTTCCACATCCCTCTTTCTCTCCCCCCATCTCTCTCTCTGTTATACATCTGACTTGCAAACATATGAGAATACAAATATACCGAAGAAATAACAAGATCTGAATATAGAAATTCTTCTTTATTGATATAAAAACCCTTAAGGAAGGGCAACACCATACATTCACTCCTTAAGGAAGGAGAACACTCCATAATCCATATGCTTGTTCATACAATATTGCTTGACATCTCTCCACGAGCAGTCTCTAGCCTCTATATAGGCCTCACACATACAATACCATGGGTCATTACCATGGTTCCCTCAATAGTATCTATCTAATACAATGGGCTTATTACATTATTGCTAACTACTTGTGGTCCCTTACATGATGGGTTAACCACTTTATTTATTACTATGGCCCATTCCATTATTGCATTTTTCCCTTGGGTACCTCTCTTTGTACCCCATACTATCCCTCCTAGATATACTACATTCCACCCCCCTTAAACATGTTTCATACCTGAAACATAAGAAGAACACAAATAATAAGATCTACTCAAAAGAGTAGTCCACTGGTACCATGCACGTGCATCTAGCTATCCAAGAGAAAGGTGAACCCTCGATCTAGCTGGTGTCTCACCTGTTTGAGATGGAAGTTGAACCTGGTAGCTCTTCTGTGTTGATGTGTTGTGGGTGGATCATCACCCCTCTATATCTATCATGCAGGTGTTGTTGTACTTATGGGTAATTTGTTCCCATTGTGTTGGTTGTTTTCTTGTGGGGTGATGTGAGTGGTGATATGTTGAAGTTTTAACCAACGATGTATCTTTCCTTAATTCACCACTTGATGGAGCCTGATTGGTATATGGTACATGTTTTGGCACCTACTGTTGTTTCTTATCTTCTAATATTACTTCAACCACAGATTCCTCATCTAATGTATCAGTACCTGTAACATTTTCTACTTTATCGTCCTTTGACTTTATTTGTTTTTTGGTACCTCAATTGATGTTTGTGTTTCGTTGTCAACTGTTAAAGGGTCATTGTCTGATTTGTTAGTATCATTAGAGCTTTGTGCTTTTACCTCCATAGTCTCTGCTTGGTTCTTAATGGAAATATCCTGAAATGTAAATTTCTTCTTTTTATATTAGAGCTTCAGGAATTTCTTCTGCACATTAATATTGATAGTACTGATGAGCCCCAAAACTGGGTAACTTTATGGGCTCATTTTGCCCATTATTCTTGATTAATCCACCATTCTTCATAGCTTTATGCATGCTTTTGAATATATTTATGTTAATTGAATGAATGATAATAGTCACTTGACCACAAAGTCTAATATGTGCTTATTGTAGATTTTTGGACATCTTTTAGACCAAGGTCAAGCATTTATGAGCAAGTTGACAGCCAAATACGAAGGAACAAGCTTGAGGATTTGTAGGAAGGGTGTCTCCTGCACTGAATGACCCCTTCCTCGAGTTCTCCACCATCAGCTCAGAGTTCAACAGCCCACCAAAGATGATTTCAAGGGGCAGCCGAGCAGATTTTGTGAAGTGGCTGATTAACTCTAGTTTTGGCAGTCAAGCTCCTCAAGTTAAGGAGGATTGTTGGGAGTCCTTGTGTTGCATAATTAGGAAGGTTTAAAGCCTTGGTAGTTTAGCTATTAAATAGTTGTTTTTCGCACTTTAGTGTAGCTCTGCATTTCAGCTCATTTTCGAGCTCCTGCTGTAAACAGTTTTGTGACCTTATTATTTTTTGAGTAATGGAAATAAATTTCTCTTTGCACCAGCTCTGAGATTTCTTAGGAGGTTGTAGCTCTTGGGTTTGGGACCAACCCAAGTGCCAGTACCTCCTTTGTGTACTTTTATGTGTTTTCCTTGCATTCATAGAATAATTTATGTTATTTAGGTTAAGATCTTGCTTTGTTACTCAGGTTGTTTTTGATGAAAAAAATAGCTTTTCATGCTTTAGGTTGATTTGACAGTTTGGTAATAGTAAATATCTGCAAAAAGGCCATAAATCAATCCCTCATCTCATCTCTCCCTCCTTGGGAGCATGAGCTGAAACTAAGGCATACTTGCTGCCACAAAAACATTGTTTTTGCCTTTCAATGCAATTGTTAGTGTTAGATTTTTAGTTGGAAAAGTTTATACCAGTTGTACTTGCATGTTTAGATCTGTTCTTTCTTAGTTTCCATAGTTATCTAGCATGATTTCCTATCTATAAACTTATGTTCATCATGTTTCTGGTTTCTAGGTCAGAATAGGTCAAAATAGATAGATCTTTGGTTCTTCTAGTCTTTGTTCGATCAGTTTTGGAAAATAGTTTGCAGAGCACCTGTAATACATCCTTGCCTATCCTTCCTCCATCATACAACCTGCTCCAACTCCCAATCCAATATTCCTTCCCTTCATTTGCCACACTTTTCCAATTTGCCCTAATTTCTACATTCTTGTGTAGCATTGCTCCCTCCATCCTTGAACAAATCCAACCACCTTCATCACTCCTTAGCTTCATGTACCAAGTCCTAGACAACTTCACATCCTTATCCATCCTTCATTTCCACTTTCCCATCATTTTTTTCTTCTTCAACCCTCTAAGATCCTCTTTCGGCTATTCATGTAGAACTTCCTGTAGAACATCCTGTAGAACCCCTGCAGACTTCCTGTAGAAGTTCATGTGAGCAGTTTTTCAAGATCTGATCACTGTGAAACTCTTTGGAAGGGTGCTAGGGATCCTTTAGGCCCTCTTCTCACCTTCCCAACCTCCTGCAAGTGCCCACTCCATTTCCTTTCGCCAATCAACCTTTGCACAATCAAAAATAGTTAAAGCACATGCATAATAATTCTACAAAATTATTCAAAAATACAAGAAGATGTTTTTTCCATATTTTCCTTTAGAAGTAGCTTAGTCACATGCATTTTACCTTTCCAAGAGTCAATGGCATCCATTTCCGTAGCTTTTATCTCTTTTCTTGCACCAGTAGGGTTAGTCGATAAAACTAGGGTTTGCTAGGGTTTTCATTTCCTTTCAGCTTTCCGCTTCTTTCTGCAAGTGGACTAGCCTCTTTTGAGTTAGCTTTCATCCATCATAGTTAAAAGCTTCTTCTAAGAACTCATAGAAGTCGGCTTAAACTCCTAGCAAACTTGTGCCAACTGATCAAGTGACAGCCTACGACAAGAGCTAGTACTTGTGCATACAACACCGTTGCTTCCAAGTTTGTTACAAGCAACTAGGTTGATAAAGTAATCAAGGGAGTCCCAGGAGTTGCAACATCATTGCTACAATATTGGAGCCCACCATATTTTTGGCACTATTTCTGAGGAAGCATCAGAGTATTTGTGATTGTTGTTTTTCTTCTATTTTCTACTGCAACCTTCTGCTAAGTAGTTTATTTCAGCAAGAGTAGAGTAGTTGTTTCATTTCCATTCTGCAATTTCAGTTCCGCAAAAGTAGATTAGAAATTTCCTACTTTCCTAGACTAGCATTTCAATTCTGTAAGCGTAGATTAGCATTTCAATTCCGCAATTTCAATTCCGCAAGTGTAGATTAGCATTTCAATTCCACAATTTCAATTCTGCAAGCGTAGATTATCATTTCAACTCTGTAATTTCAATTCTGTAAGCATAGCTTAGCATTTCATTTCTGCAATTTCATTTCAGCAGCATAGATTAGTCATTTCCTGTTTTCATTTCAATTCTACAATTTTCATTCCAACAAGTTTTATTGTAGTTAGTTGCAATTTGTTTTTCAATCAATTTCAGTTTTTCAGGTACAAGCAGAGAAAAACACGAAAATCAACCAAAAATATTTCATTTCATGCCTCGTAGGAACAAATAAAATTCAGGAAAATTCTTACCCAACACCCCCACCACATCACTGAGTCACCCTTCTCTCTTCTTCAGTGGCAGTGAATCTCCAGAGATATACGAAGATCCTCTAACAGAATAAGAGCAAGAAAACATTCCTCCTAAGACCATGGTTGAACACGGAAATGGTACAGGAGATGAGGAGAGAATAGAAGGTGCCTTTCCCATATGAGAGACCAATGGGGACACAAAAATGAAAAACATAAGTCCCTCAGCCTTACCTCACTTCCATGTATTAACCACCAAAGACCCTGATACCTTCTTGTTTGAGTTTGTTGTCCTTTGTCCAACTTATGATTCTGCAGAAGATGAGAAAAAGTTGAAACTCTTTCCCTCTACCCTCAAGGATGCAGCACTGCACTAGTTCATGGGGTTACCTGGAAACAGTATCATAACTTGTACTCAGATGAAGCAAGCCTTTAACAAAAAATACTGGGATTACTGTAGGTCAAAGGAAGCAAAGGGAGAAATCTTTCGGATGAGCATGGGAAGTGCTGAATCTTTAGAAGACTATGAAGAAAGGTTCCAACTCAGTTATAAAAGGGCTAGGTGCACACTTGACCCCGAATCTTTGAAGCTGGTTCTGCTCCGAGGAGTCCCTAAAGACCTTCTAGATACCCTCCATTTGTTGGCTAGGGGAGACATCTACCAACTACCTTACGATGGCATAAAGATTGTGTTTAAAAACCATTCTAGGGCAGCCCGGAAAAAAGGTAAGGGGAGTCAACTTTTAGCCAGTGCCACCTTTTCCAAACATGGGATTGAAAATTAGAAGGAAGACCTTAAGAGTGAGGTGAGACAGACCATTGCCATGCAAATGGGTACCTTCCAAATCCAATATAAGCAAGAGGAAGCTGAGAGGGCTTTGGCCATCTTTTGTCTGAGATGTACAAAGAAGCATCCTAGGAACGAGTGTCCATTGCACTCTGTAGAGATCTGTTTCGTTTGTGAGGCAGACCACCCTACAAACCAGTGCCGAACCTTACCTAGACTTAAAGCTATGTACCAAGGGGCTGAAGGAGCCATTGAACCACTCTACTTCTTAAACCAAAGGAGGCCACATGGACCTAGAGCTTACCAACAGGGGATGCAAGGGACATCCCAGACTTATTACAACCCCAACCAATCCAATCACATACCTTCTTGGGCCCCCCCTGCTCATCCTTCTTGGTTCGCACCCCCTCCTTGGTCATACCCATCTCAATACCATACTCAACCTATTGCTCATTCGTTTCATTCTCATGTTCAGTCACAACCTCAGTGGAATGCACCTCAACAGGGGTGGAGGCCCTAGTACAACTCTCCTCCTGATATTTTGCCTCCACCACTTGATCAACCACAACCATTACGTCCTGCTCCTCCAAGACAGCCCCAAATTCCTGCTCAACCGAACTTGAACCGCAATAATAGACTGGCCCAATAGGTATATACTAGAGAGACAACATGCCCTACCTATGCTATGGAGATTCAGAAGATCAACCTATGATCTAGGAAAGTCCTCCCAGATAGACAACCTCCTCCTAAGGAGGATGAAGAAGAGAAACAAGAAAGTGAACCCAAAGCCATTCCACCCTTTCCTGAGAGACTAACTAGAACCATGCAACCAAACCCAGAAGAGACTGAACTTTTTGGAGAGCTTAAAAAATTATGTGTAAAAATACCACTTCTCCAGGCCATAAAAGATGTACCAATCTACAACAAATTGATCAAAGAGAAGTGTTTTAGGCACCTAGGTAGACACAAGAGAGATGCCCCAACTATCAATGTCATAGGACAACTACTAGACCTAATGTTGGGACAAGTAATGTGTCCAAAATATCTGGACCCTGGGAGTCCTGTAGTCGCTTTCCACATAAATGGCACCATAATCTCCCACACCCTGATTAATCTAGGGCTGCCATTAATGTGATGACCAGGGAAACTATGCTCAAAATCAACCTTTAGAATTCCCTAAGAAAGACCTCGACAGTACTGCAGTTAGTAGACCGCTCCACTATGACCCCTGAAGGGATTGTGGAAGATGTCATGGTCTCCGTTGATTCTTGGGAGTACCCTGCAAACTTCTTGGTCCTTCAGCCAAAGGCAAAACTCACTGGATACCCCCTAATTTTGGGAAGGCTTTGGTCAGCTACTGCAGATGCTTACATCAGTTGTCGAGCTAGGAGCATGACCATCAAGAATGGGCCTATTTCCAAACAGCTAGTCCTATATCCTCCTGCCCAACCTCTACTAGAACAAGACTTACCTCTTTGGTTGGAGGAGGAAGATTTGGATGAAGTCTAATCTGCACCATTGTGCACAGTGGAAACCACCAAGGGAGGTCCTCAAATTGACGATGACCTTATTGAGAATTTGATTCAAAATCCACCGCCTAGTGTGTTGCCATTAGAAGAGTTGGTAGAAGACACCCAAGCCAGTGCTTTAGTGGATCTCTGTGTGGCTGATCCGACCTCTCCTCGAGTTAAGAATGTGGAATTTGGCCATGAAAGAACCTTGAAGATCAACTCGTCCCTATCCCCCTCTCAGGAGAAGGAGCTACGTAGCTTATTGAACTGCCATTTGGATGTTTCTACTTGGAGCTATAAGGAAATCAAAGGAGTTCACCCTTCAATCTGTACGCATCAAATTTATGTTAAAGAGGATTGTAAACCAGTTAGGCAGCCTCAGAGGAGAATAATCCAGCTCTTAAGGACATTGTCAAAGAAGAACTGCAAAAGTTGTTGGATGCAGGATTCATCTACCCCATCTCTGACAGTGAGTGGATTCCTCCTCTGGTGCTTATGCCCAAGAAAAACGGGAAGCGGAGAATTTGTGTAGATTATCAAGAACTTAACAAAGCTACCAAGAAGGACCATTTCCCTTTGCCTTTCATAGATCAAGTGTTATATGACCTGGCGAGGAAGAACTTCTTTTCCTTCCTAGATGGGTTTAGCGGGTATAATCAGATCCAAATCAGCGTAGAAGACGAAGATAAGACCACTTTCACTTGTCCATGGGGTACCTTTACCTATCAGGTCCTTCCCTTTGGGTTATGCAACGCTCCTGCCACTTTCCTAAGAGAAATACTGAGCATATTTGCTAAGTTGGTTCATGATTCGGTGGGAATCTATATGGATGACTTTACTCCTTATGGATCCAACTTACAAGAAGCATTAAATAATATGGGAAAAGTTTTAACCAAGTGTACTGAAATGAACCTATCCCTCAGTCCTAAAAAATGCCAATTCCTGATGACTGAAGGGACCGTGCTAGGTCATACAATTTCTTAGCAAGGATTACAGGTGGATCCCAACAAAATTTCTATCATCCAAAGGGTTCCACCTCCTCAAAAGGTAAGAGATGATCGGAGTTTTCTAGGCTTAGCAGGATATTATAGAAGATTCATTAAAGATTTTAGTAAGCTAGCCTCTCTATTGTTTGGTCTTTTGGGGAAAGATGTTGAGTTTATATGGACTGACAACCGTCAAGAGGCTCTGGATTCATTGAAAGGTAAGTTGGTAACTACCCTAACCTTGAGAGGTCCAAACTGGGCCCTACCTTTCCACATTCACACAGATGCCTTGAATAAATCCATAAGAGCAGCCTTAGGACAAGTTGAAGAGAAGCTACCGTATGCCATATATTTTGTCAGTAAAAACATGTCCAAGGTAGAGTTAAACTATACTGTAACCGAGAAAGAGCTCCTAGCTATAGTCCATTCCCTAAACAAGTTTAGACACTACATCACTGGTTATCAAACATTCGTACACACTGATCATGATGCAATTAGGTATTTGATGAATAAACCTGATGTAAATGCTCGTGTCATTAGATGGTTACATTTATTGCAGCAATTTGATTTGACCGTTGTTGATAAGGCAGGTGAGGAAAATGTTGTTGTTGATTTTATGTCGAGACTAGATTTGCCTACTTGTGAAGAAGGGATGGTGGATGATCAAATACTAGATGAACACCCATTTTCTATTTCAGTACTCTCTCCATGGTTTGCTGATACAGAAAATTACTTGGTTTCAGCACAATTCCCACCACACCTATCCTCAAAGGAGAAGAGCAAGATCGTGAGGAAAAGCGCCCCATTCACTTGGATTGGGCGCAACCTGTTTAAGCTTGGCCTGAATCAGATTTTGAAGTGTTATGTTAGGGAGGAAGAAGTTTTTGACATCCTCCTAACCTATCATGATGGGCCTTGTGGAGGCCACTTTGCAGCAAAAAGAACCGCTTTCAAAATTCTACAGGCAAGCTACTATTGGCCCACTCTTCATCAAGATGTTAGGAGATACATCAGCCAATGTGACCGATGTCAAAGGATGGGGAAACTGACTCCAAGGGATGAAATGCCCCTCTCACCTCAAGTGAATTTCGAGCCATTTGAGAAGTAGGACATGGACTTTGTGGGTCCTATCAACCTCCCTCAAAACAAAAGTCTTACACCATTGTATGCACGGACTACCTGACAAAGTGGGTAGAAACAAAGGCAATCAAGGAAGTAACAGAAGAAAAAATGGCTGAGTTTTTGAGGGAAAATATCTTCTACAAGTTTGGCTACCCAAAAGAGTTAGTCATAGATCAAGGAAGTTAGTTTACCTCTAACCTGATTGAAGACCTACTCACTCATCACAAGATTAAGCACATAGCTTCCACCCCTTATCATCCACAAGCAAATGGATAGGTGGAAGTCACTTACAGAGCTTTGGAAGAGATATTGACTAAAGTGGTGAGCAAAAACAGAAAATATTGGGCAGATTGCTTGGTTGAGGCCACCTGGACCTACAACACTACTTGGAAAACTACAACAAGTTTCACACCTTATGATCTGGTC
The DNA here is from genome assembly GCA_000404065.3 of Pinus taeda. Taxonomy (NCBI): domain Eukaryota; kingdom Viridiplantae; phylum Streptophyta; class Pinopsida; order Pinales; family Pinaceae; genus Pinus; species Pinus taeda. Next base: position 24,770 of record APFE031122351.1, read on the forward strand.
TACGGGAAGAAGGCTTTGTTGTCCATAGAATTTGAATATAACACATTGAGGTTGGCAGCTCAGCTGGACCTAGATCTCAGCCATGCATAGCAGGAAATAGTACTTCAGCTGAATGGACTAGATGAACAGAGAATGCGGGCCCTTCTCCGCTCACAGGTGGTCCAACTTCAAAGAAATATATGGCATGAGCAACACCTTAAAGAAAATCAATTTCAGCCAGGACATTGGGCGTTGTTATATGATTCAAGATATAAGGATTTCAAAAGAAAGCTGAGGAAAAGACGGCCAGGACCATATACAGTGGAGAAATTCAATGACAATGGTTCAGTCCTTATCAGGACCATTGATGAAGAAGCCATCCCCATGCTCGTCAATGGGCATCAATTGAAAATCTACAGGAAACCCCTTTCTAAGCAGGAGTTCATTGAAACTCTGGATAAATCAGTGTTGGTAGTCGAGGAGGCCCCTGTCTCCACTCCCACACCTTGAACACACAAAAAAAAAAAAAAAAA
>APFE031122351.1:25483-36443 GCA_000404065.3 Pinus taeda
AATAAAAGATCCTTGGGTGAAAACCTCTTGGAGGCACCCAGGGCAGACAGTGAGGGTGAAAACCTCCTGGAGGCACCCCAGCTATCTCAAACTAAAAAAAAAAAAAAGAGAGAAAAAATAAATAAATAAAAATAAACCTAATTTCTGTTGAATAAATTGTAGGTTGCAGAAAGGACATTACAGGTTAGGAGGATTGCACAAGACAAAGACAGAGGTCAGCACCAGGCTACAAGCATCCCTCACAATCCATTCCTCCATGATTACTACCCTTTCCTAATATTTGGTCTCATTCAGGCTAAGATTTCACCTTCTACAGGAAGTTCTGTTTCTTCTATAGGAAGATCCTGTAGAACCTACAGACAAGCCAAAATTGATCTCAGAAGAAGACCTGAAAGTTGGGAATCTACCTATGAGGCCTATCAACCTCCCTGTTTCCATCCATCACCATATGTCACCTCTCTCTACATCTCCATTACACTCATTTTTTTATGTCCCTGCACAGTCACACACAGAAATCTTGTTTCCTTCATACTGCCAACGAAAATGTTTAATGACAAATCTAAGCAGTAGTTTGTCACTCACCATACCTAATACCCTCCATCTAGACTCCTCATCAGTCGAGATCCTCATCAAGAGTGTAGCCGTGCTCATTCTATCTTGCATTCCAGGAGGAGAAGTAGCTACAGGACATCTTACAGGATTCCTATAGTAGTTGATCCCTCTAAAAGACATACTCCAGAGACAAGGACAACAAAACATGTTAGAAGAAACATGCATGGAGCTCTACTTGAACATGTGAACACCAACAACAACCGAGGCCAAGCATGCAGTGTGCATGCAACAACAACGAATGAAGGAATGGGTTCCAAAATATGAAATCTGCATAACATAGTTGTGACCACGCAGGTAAGTGCCTAAATTCGTTCTTCAATTGCATAAATCATATTATTAGGGCTGCATGACTATGGGAATGGTTCAGATTGAGTGGAAATGGTGGCCAATAATCTGGCCACTATCGGCCAGTTACACATCTGCGTGGAATCCAAACAAGCCCCGTTACATTCAAAAATGTCGATTAGATGGGCAGCCAGCACGTGTGGAGTGTCCATTCTGGAAGAAATCTTTGGGACTGGTAGTGGTGGCAGTGGATAACGGGAGAAAGGAGGCGATGTTGGTTAGAAACATGTAGAAACATTATGGTTGTGACATCGGATCAGTGATCTGGTTTGGCCACCTCATCCCCTCACCATGAATCACACCGCAGTTGAAAGATGCTCAGTTGAAACATGCGCCACCCTCTATTCATTCTGCACTCACGGTGTTCTCGGCTGGAGTATGTATCCACTGATTTCAAAGTAGTTAACCAGTCGTCCTCCACCAGTTTTCGAAAATCTCCCACCTATCGAGCTCTACCGAAAGCACAGTTCTATTCTACGGGAGCCAGGAGACTTCTTCAGGAAGGGTTCTACAGGAAAGGCAGAACAACTCTACGGAGAGGAAACCCGAAATTTTCATCAAATTCCAACCTCAAAACAAGATAGGCTCAGGAAAACTTCTCTATGCATGATTTGTTTGTGCAAGGTGGTGAATTGAATGGCATTAGATTGAAAAACGAGAGTAAAAGTCTGCCTGTGCAATGAGAAAAAAGTGAAAGTCTGCCTGCATATTTCACCGAGTTTACCTAGTTTTTTCTCTGCATCAAAAATCTCCTCAATATTTTTTTTTTAAATTCTCCTGTAAGGAAGAGACATGCAGTAGTAGAGGCCAGCCTATGTGTGTGAAAAAACTGAATTTACATATCTATCTATGTGCTGAGAAGAGAACCTGTGTCCTTATGCTCTGTTCTGTAAAAACAAAATTTTTCTTTTCATAAATAGACAGTCAAATTCTGGGTGACAACAGTCTTAAAACAGGAGAATTATTGCTATTTGATATTGTAAGGAACACATGAGAAATTCCTTCTTGGGTTTAGAAGAGACCGAATTCAGTTATCCTCTGTTTCAGCGATTGACTGTTTGTTTTCCTGAACATTTTCTTTTCTACTTAAAACATAAAAAGATCACTCAACACCATGCCAGGAGGATTCATAAGGAAAGAACCCTCAGACTCTAGCAAGTTGCATGGGCACCCTGAGGTGGTGGACCTTTTCACCCAGGCAAATTGGATATCCTTCTTTGACAAAATTCAAGGTTATGATGAGGAGATAATTGAAGGTTTTTAATGTCCCTGAGACCACATTCAAAGGCACATGCCACAGTTAGTTTTAGGGGTTTGACCCTACAACTTACCCCTGAGCTCATCAGTATAATTAGTGGTCTACCATTAGGGTTCCCTTTGAGCAAAGAAGAGAGATTATTGGGCCAAGTTGCTAAGAAAACATTTTTCTGCCTGAGGAGCATCCTATAAAAGGCAAAAACGGAGTTAGAAGGACAAGCTTGCCTCCTCTCTGGATTGAAGTTAGTTATCAAATTATGAAGTATATCACACGTGAAGGGAGGTTTAGCATCATCTATGGGTATCATTTCAGGATGTTACATGAATTAAGGCATGGGATTGACTTGCCTCCAGCCAAGAAACTGAGCATCCCATATTTCCTTCTTCAGTCCTTAATTGAATGTTGTACAAAGCTAAATGAAGGGATCCCAGATCAGTTGGCCCACCATGGGCTAATCAAAATCTTGTTGGAAGATGCTTTACATACCTATACTATCCCCATATCTTGGGAAATCTTCAGAAACATGTCCAGGGATGATAACATTAGAACTTTGGCTGAGAACATCACCCCATCCAGTAGTGAGGATGGGGAGAAAACTGAACAAATTGAGAAGAACAATGATGAGGGAGCGTAGGACATTCAAGCATAGGGAAAAACAGAGGAAGAATAGAAAGAAAAAAAAGAATTTGGCAAGATTGCTGAGCCTAAAACAGAGGAAGAAACAACAACAAAAACAACAATGGAAAAGAGGACACAAATTAGAAGGGAAAAGGTCAAGAAAGCCCAAATGAAGGCTGCCACAGCCAACGCAGGCACCCATAAAGAAAAGGGAAAGACACACCCTGAGATATCAGTAACACAGACATAAATAGTGGACATAGATATTTCTACAGGAAGTGAAGAAAAATAACAGCAAGAAGAGAAATCCCCTAAGATGTTGGCAAGAGAGGCAGCAACTGTACTTATTGCATTAAGTGCACCTACAAAACAAAAAGGAAAGAGGAAGAGGCAAACCTCCATGTACTTTAAAGCCAGGAGAAGCACAAGGATCAAAGTGGGAAAACCCCAGCGACAATCAAAGGAACCCGTTGTCATTGAGGACATTACCCCTAAACAGAAGGAAGAGTTTCCTTCAAAGATATCTATCACCTATGAAAGAGGAAGCCCAAAAAACTCCACCTGGAGAGAGAGAATTAGGATGATGGACTCAAAGGAAGCTTTATAGGAAGCTAAAACATCTCTACATGAAACTCTAGCTAAGTTAAAAGAGACTGAGAAATTAGAGAAGAAGGCAGTCAAACAATCACAGGGAGAAGAAAAGACCGAGGAGATACTGAAACCAAGCCCTCAGTCTAGCTTGGGCTCATATTACGACCTGTTAGAAGGTGGGAAGATCATCCCACAGAAGTTTGTTGCACCACTTTTCCTTACATTGGAACAAGAATGGGTTAGGACTCAGACTTGGATGAGGATTGTGAAATCCAAGGGTGTTGCAGACATATTCCACCTGGAAAAATAGCTAAACGAATCAAGAAAAGAGTTGGCCATGGTGAGGCATATAGAAAGCAGTAAAAGAGCGAAATTATAGGAAGAGAATGAGCTACTAAAAAAGTAGTTGCAGCTACAAGAAGGTCATAAGGAAGATAGGCCGTCCATTTTGGGAGAGCAGAAGCAGCAAGAAGGACCTCCAGCAGATAAGGAAACAACCGAGGAACAACAGAGAGAAGAAAAGCTGCAAGCTGATGTTGAGATGCTGACAAAACTGCTACAGGAAAAGGAGTCATAGGTAGTAGAAGAAATACATGTTTTAAAACAACAGGTGCAAGAGAAAGAAGCACAAATGACCTGCATGGCCATCTGGGTAGTAGAAGCCTTACAATGTAGGTAATCTACTAAGTCATATGCATTATATCTTAAAGATCAATGGTTGCAATTTGAAATTAACACATTGGCCCAAAGGGGCACCATTCCATTCCAGAATTACAATCAGTTCATGTAGTTGTGGGACAGTAGCTCAGCTGAAGGTAAGGCCAAGTTAGAAGAATTCTATTTACATAACTTAGCACTTCCAAACATGAATCTATGGGACCCCAATGCTGCATTGGGAGATGTGAAACTCGTGGCCATGGCCTCTTGGTTAAACTAGGAGGAAAAGAGGGTAGCAGAAATTCAGAAAGTTATGGACAGGGAGCTAAGTGAGCCACTAATGATCAGAGCAGAACTAGAAGATCCCTCAGCTTTAGTATATGCCCATCAGCACCTTGCCAACAACCCTCACGTTCTCCCAAACTACTTTGAAAGGTAAGCTCAGGCCATTGCTCGCTTTGAAGACATGGAAAGACTGTTTGGTGATAACTGCATTCATGCTTGCACAAGCAGATGGAATACATTGTCCCACAGTCTGAAAATAAGAGAGTATAACTCCCCAACAAGGATGTAGGAGGCTTTGGTCAGAGTACCACTTTATAAACAATTAATGCAAAATCTGAAGGCCAATTGGATTAGCCTAAAGTTTAGTCCTCCATTTCTTTTAGGACTGCTGGAAGGGGTCAAAGAAGAAGAAGAACACAGGCAATGGGAGGAAGTAGAGAGAAAGGTAGGGTTTCATGACCAAGAAGAGGAGATCACCTCGGAAGCATGGAATGTCAGAGAGGCAGTCAAAGCAATCAAATATGATGAGCTGGATTAGTTGCTCAGAGGATGAGCAACACATTCAATAGGGGGGTGATGATGAGCCCCAAGAATGGGTAACATTATGGGCTCATTTTGCCTATTATTCTCGATTAATCCACCATTCTTCATAGTTTTATGCATGATTTTGAATATATTTACGTTAATTGAATGAATGAAAATAGTCACTTAACCAAAAAGTCTAATATGTGCTTATTGCAGATTTTTGGACATCTTTTGGACCAAGGTCAAGCATTTCTGAGCAAGTTGACAGCCAAATACAAAGGAACAAGGCTGAGGATTTGTAGGAAGGGTGTCTCCTACACTAAATGACCCCTTCCTCAAGTTCTCCACCATCAGCTCAGAGTTCAACATCCCACCAAAGATGATTTCAAGGGGCAGCCGAGCAGGTTTTGTGAAGTGGTTGATTAATTGTAGTTTTGGCAGCCAACCTCCTCAAGTTAAGGAGGACTGTTGGGAGTCCTCATGTTTCATAAGTAGGAAGGCTTCAAGCCTTGGTAGTTTAGCTATTGAACGGTTGTTTTTTGCACTTTACTGCAGTTTTCCATTTCATCTCATTTTCGAGCTCTTGCTGTAAACAGTTTTGTGACATGATTATTTTTTGAGTAATGGAGATAAATTTCACTTTGCACCAGCTCTGAGCTTTCATAGGAGGCTGTAGCCCTTGGATTTGGGCCCAACCCAAGTGCTAATACCTCCTTTGTGTACTTTTATGTCTTTTCCTTGCATTCATAGAATAATTTATGTTATTTAGGTTAAGATCTTGCTTTGTTACTTAGGTTGTTTTTGATGATTAAAATATATTTTCATGCTTCAGGTTGATATGATAGTTTGGTAACAAAATACAACTAACAAAAAGCCATTAAGAAATCCTTGATCTCATCTCTCCCTCCTTGGGACCATGAGCTAAGACAAAGGCATACTTGCTACCACAAAACACTATTTTTTGCCTTTCAATGCAATTGCTAGTGTTAGATTTTTAGTTGGAGAAGTTGATACCATTTGTACTTGCATGTTTAGATCTGTTCTTGCTTAGTTTCCATAGTTATCTTGGATTATTTCCTGTCTATAAACTTTTATTCATCATGTTTCTAGTTTTTAGGTTAGATTAGGTCAAAATAGATAGATCTCTGGTTTTTCTGGTCTTTGTTCGATCAATTTTGGAAAATAGTGTGCAGAGCACCTGTAATACATCCCTGCCTATCCCTCCTCCATCATACAACTTGCTCTAACCCCTAATCCAAGATTCGTTCCCTTCATTTGCCACACTTTTCCAATTTGCCCTAATTTCTACATTCATGTGCAGCATTGCTCCCTCCATCCTTGAACAAATCCAACCACCTTCATCACTCCTTAGCTTCATGTACCAGGTCCTAGACCCCTTCACATCCTTATCCATCCGTCATTTCCACTTTCCCACCGTTTTTTCCACCATTAACCCTCTAAAATCCTCTTTCGACTATTCCTATAGAACTTCTTGTAGAACATCCTGTAGAACCCCTGCAGACATCTTGTAGAAGTTCATGTGAGCAGTTTTCCGAGATTTGATAACTGTGAAACTCTCTGGAAGGGTGCTAGGGACCCCTTAGGCCCTCTTCTCACCTTCCTAACCTCCTACAAGTGCCCACTCCATTTCCTTTCACCAATCAACCTCTGCACGGTAAAAAATAGTTAAAGCACATGCATAATAATTCTGCAAAATTGCTTGAAAATACAAAAAGATATTTTTTCCATATTTTCCTTCAGAGGTAGCTTAGTCACATGCATTTTACATTTCCAAGAGTCAATGGCATCCATTTCTACAGCTTTCATCTCTTTTCTTGCACCAGTAGGGTTAGTCGGTAAAAATAGGGTTTGCTAGGGTTTGCACTTCCTTTCAACTTTCTGCTTCTTTCTACAAGTAGACTAGCCTCTTTTGAGTTAGTTCTCATCCATCACCTTTAAAATATTCTTCTAAGAAATCATAGAAGTTGGCTTAAGCTCCTAGCGAACTTGTGCCAGCTGATCAAGTGACAGCCTGCGACAAGAGCTAGTACTTGTGCATACAACACCATCACTTACAAGTTTGTTATGAACTATTGGGTTAATAAAAGTAAAGAAGGGAGTCCTAGGAGTTGCAGCATCATTGCGGCAATACTGGAGCCCACCAAGTACCAATAGATTCCATCCAAGGGTATCCCAAGACAACATCCACAGTATCCATATCTGAAGCATAAAAATCAGAATGCAATACATACTTATCCATAGAAATATTCAAATCTTTATAAACTTGAACATCCTCATTATCAACTTGTGTGTTTTCAACGTGTTTTGTTGTAACTTACAATTTTTTTTTACCAAATTAACATTTATAAGATTTTGCTTGCAACTACGATTTATAGACACAATGATCTTCTCCTTTTGAATACATCCATGAACTTGTAACAACGAGATACCAGTAGAAAAAACCCCTTACATGTATCATTCCCTTGCTTTCTAGCATGAGACCATTCGTCGAAAAGGAGTTTTGCAAATTCTTCATCTGGAAGTTTGGACAACTGCATGTTGTTAAGTGAGTTCCACCATTTGGCAGCCTCATCTTGCAAACCAAGTCATAATAAAACTTTCCAATGGTTCCTATATGTGAACTTTTGATTCTATATGAATTCTTCAATAATAGGGCTATCGTCTTTTCCGATAAAAAACATCTTGCTAGATGGCACGAAAAAAATCACTTATTTGGCAAAAATTTAAAGTAGCCACAGTTTAGTCAATATTTCTCAAAATATTTATTATGATTTATTTTCGGAAATGGAATGATCATTCTACATCTTCTCATGTTGTAAAAATCCCAATCTAAGGACTGGAATTTTATATTCACGCTACAATTGTCTCGCCGTCACAAAAATTTCTTAAAAACGAACTGATTTTAAATCAGCGATATCGCCCTCATCCAGACTTCGATTCGACTGATTGTTTTTTTGAAATTGGGTACTTTTTCGCAAAGAACCCATATCTGCAATTAGATTCTACAAATTTTGCACTAGAATGTACATATGTCATCTGCAAACTCGCGCCCTAAAAACTTTCTGCAACATATCTGATTTTTAAATCAATGATATCTCCCTCATTTGGACTCTGATTTGGCTGATTTTTTTTTCAAATTGGGTATTTATTCACAAAACACCCATGTCTGCAATTAGACTCAACAATTTTTTCACCAGAAATTACAGATCTAATCTGCAAACTCACCACCCAAAAAATTCTTGCAAAAAATAAAATAAAATAAAATCTTCACCTTGCCCAAGAAAGTGCTCTGATACCACTTGTTATACATATGAATTGCAAATATATGAGAATAAAAATATATCCAAGAAATAACAAGATCTAAATAGAGAAATTCTTCTTTATTGATATCAAAACCCTTAAGGTACGACAACACCATATATTCGCTCCTTAAGGAAAGAGAACACTCCACAAGCCATATGTTTGTTCATACAATATTTCTTGACATCTCTCCATGGGGAGTCTTTAGCCTCTATATAGGCCTCACACATACAATACCATGGGTCATTACCATGGTTCCCTCAATACTATCTATTTAATACAATGGGCTTATTATATTATTGCTAACTACTTGTGGTCCCTTACAGGATACGGGTTAACCACTTTATTTATTACTATGTCCCATTCCATTATTACATTATTCCCTTGGGTACCTGTACCACCCTTTCTACCCCATACTATCCCCCTAGGTATACTACATTCCACCCTCCTTAAACATGTTTCGTCCCCGAAACATAAGAAGAAAACAAATAATAAGATCTACTCAAAAGAGTAGTCCACTGGTACCATGCATGTGCATCTAGCCATCCAAGAGAAAGGTGAACTCTCGATCTAGGTGGTGTCTCGCTCGCTTGAGATGGAAGTTCATCCTAGCGGCTCTTCTGTGTTGATGCGTTGTGGGTGGATCATCACCCCTCTCTATCTATAATGTGAGGGTTGTTGTCCTTATGGCTAATACAAATATGAGAATAGAAATATATGCTAGAAATAACAAGATTTGAATACATAAATGCTTCTTTATTGATATGAAAACCCTTAAGGTAGGGCAACAACATACATTCACTCCTTAAGGAACGAGAACAATATTTCTTGACATCTCTCCATGGGGAGTCTCTAGCCTCTATATAGGCCTCTCATACACAATACCATGGGTCATTACCATGGTTCCCTCAATACCATCTATCTAATACAATGAGCTTATTTCATTATTGCTAACTACTTGTGGTCCCTTACATGATACGAGTTAACCACTTTATTTATTACTATGGCCCATTCCATTATTACATTATTCCCTTGGGTACCTCCCTATGAACCCCATACTATCCCCCATAGGTATACTACGCTCACTCTCTCTCTTCCCTCCTCTCCTTTCCCCATCATTCCCTCTCCATATCTCCCTTGTCACCCCCTCTCTCTCCCCACCACTATCTCTCTATTTCTTTATTCTGTCCTCCCTCTCCCCCCTTCCAACTCCATATCTCTCTCCCTCCTCTCCTTCTCTATCTCCCCTTCTCTCTCTTCCTTCCTCTCTCTCCCTCTCTCACGTGCCTCCATCATCCTCTCAAGCCCCATCACACACACTCTCTCTTTCTCTCTCTCATCCCTCTAGCTTTGTCACAATCTCTCTCTCTCCCTCTTCCCCATTCCTTCCATATGATTGAGAATTTTCATTCTGTATAATCTATATATGTAAGGTATAATATAATAATGATTATAATGGAGATGATTATTATTATAATATGTGAATATAAATAATATATTATATTTATTATTTACCAATAATAAATATACAAAAAAAACGATTGTTCATGAACAATAGTATGTAACTTACATTAAGAAAAACTAATTTCAAATATATGTAAAGGTATAATATTAATAAGATTATGATGGAATATATTAATTAAATATAAATAAAATTAATATTATTATTTATTATCTATACCAATAAAATATGACAAAGATATAACATGTTCAATAAACAATAGTATGTTAACTTTACATTATAGAAAAACTAATTTATTCTGATCAAATTGGTACCTCTTTGCCTTAAATTTTACATTTTACATTTATATATGTTTAATTTGAATATTAACTACCCTAGATGCATCTTAACTCTTGATCTACCATGCTCCAAGAAATATCAAATCTCTTATAGTGCACGCTTCATGAAAAGAAATTTGATATCTAGACTCAAATTTGATGAAAAGAAATTTGATCCCTCTCAACACTTGGTAGATCCGAAATTAAAATAGATCTAGGCCAATTTATTCTATTCTTTTATGTTATTATTTAATCTTTTATTTTTGAGAGTATTTTTAGTTCATGAGTTGTTGCATTTTGTTTGAGATTTAATTTTATTTTTGGATTTCTGTTAATAATTTTAAATCTAATACCTAATGTCTAACACTTATGTATATATATCTCTTATACTTTTAAAAAATGTTTACGTTTAACATTTATACACCTTCCAGTCAGAATTAAAACAAAGTGTTTTTTTGGCAAAATTGAAACATAGGAGGTGAGCATTTTTATTTTTATTTTTCTGTTTATAATTTTCATGATATTTAAAAAATGTTGCCATTCATTACTCATCAACATTTCCTTTATATTGGGCTATAGAGAGCTTCTTTATGCAATAAACTAATTGAAGATCCATGTTAACTAATTTATTTCAATAACAACTTGATGTATATGTATAAAAAGAGAAAGGTATGATTTTGTGTTAATAATATAACATTTAATGCCCAAAAAAGGAAGCAATGGAAAGTAAAAAAAATAAAAAATCTTACTTTGTAATAAGAGATAAATGTGTAACTTATAAATTAACATGTCAACAACATCCATAAATAAAATATTTCAATGTCTATAGTAAGTAAAATGTTTCAATCTCAAATATGTATATATTATATATAGTGTAAAAGTCATAAGATAAATAAATCTTATGGCTAGAATATTTCAATTAGTCTTACTATTCAACATTTTGATTCATTTTCATGTATATTTTATAAG
>APFE031122351.1:37404-65233 GCA_000404065.3 Pinus taeda
ATAATTCGATAATTATTTTAAAAACATTTTATTATGAGCTTTAGATTGAAGGTTCAATTCTTTTGGACTCAGCTCGTCTAGACAATGGACAATTATATGTAACAACTCAAAATTAAAATATACAACTAATTTCATCAATTTATAAGATTAATAATCAACATACAATTGTTCAACTATCAAAGAAGGCTTAAGTGTAGCAATGATATACCTTACTTGTGATTTAGAAGTTTTAATCCTTTGTGATTTAGGAGTTATAATACTACTCAAATAGCAACTCACAACTTTAGGCTCAACTGTACATAATTTTTCTCACAACACTTTTTCCAAAAAAATTGAATAAATACTTCTCATGCCCCTTTCATCCATTAAATAAAAAATAGAAAGAAATTAGAATATTACAGCCTGCAAAAATTCCTTTATCTTAGTTTCACTTAATTCAATTTTTTTAAATTTAATTTTTGCTTATATTAATTTTTTTACTTTTATTAATTACTATTATTATATTTTTTTACTTTCTTAACTTATTATACTATTTATAATTTAGAAATTCATTTATTTATTATTTATTATTTTACTATTTTATATAATATTATAAAGTCATAGTAAAGTTTCACTTTGTTTATCTCAAAGTACAATATAGTATCTAAATCTATAAAGCTAGATTAATCTAACGTTTTTTAATACAAATATAGCAAAAGTGGCTATATTTTATTATTGATATTAAGTTTTAAGATATCTACACGAAGGAGTGATCTATATCGTGGAGGATCATTAATGCTCGAGGATCTCTTCATTGCGTGTATTTTTGTTTAACTTATTGTGATGATTTCTATTCACATATACAAAATGCTTTTTAAATTGTAAGGGGGACTCCCGAGAGTTGTATTTAAAATATTTAAATTTAATGCCTAATATTTAACACTTACATATTTTTTTTATACTTTTAAAAAATGTTTAAGTGTGATATTTTTTTTTTATACTTTTAAAAAATGTTTAAGTGGAATATTTATATAGCTTTCCTATAATAGGCTTCGAAGTGCTTCCATGCATAATTAAAACAAAGTTCTTTTTGGCAAAATTAAAACATGGGAAGTCACTATTTTTTATTTTTCTGTTTATATTTTTCATAATATTCAAAAAAAATGTTGGCATACATTATTTATCAACATTTCCCCTATATTGGATTGAAGAGAGCTTCTTTATGAAATAAATTATTTGAAGATCCATGTTAACTAATTTATCTCAATATCAACTTGATGTATGTATAAAAATAAAAAAGTGTGTATTTGTGTTAATAATATAACAGTTTAATGCCCAAAAAAGAGAAGTAATGGAAAGTAAACAAAAAAAAATCTTCCTTTGCAATAAGAGATAAATGTGTAACTCGTAAATTAACATGTGAACAACATTTATAAATAAAATATTTCAATGTCTATAATAAGTAAAATGTTTCAATCTCAAATATGTATATATTATATATAGTGTAGAAATTGTAAAATAAATAAATATTATAGCCAAAATATTTCAATTACTCTTACTATTCAACATTTTGATTCATTTTCATGTATATTTTTAAGTCGTTCTTTTCTAAAATGCATTAAAAGATTTGTTTAAAACTATAAGTTAAGTCTTGTAGTCTGTACACCAAATGAAATTTTCAAATAATTAAATCCATTATATATATTCAAATATCCATTTAAATTATATATATAAATAAATTATCTAAATATAAATATTTAAATTTAAAATTATTCAATCCTCTAAACTCCACTATATCCATGATTTAAAATCCATTTGCACTAATTTATATAAAATTTCAATTTTTATATCTCTATAATACTATACCTATAATTCACCATAAATTAAGTCTCAAAAGTTATGTACATTTAAAATAACATTTCCATATCCTAAATTATTATCCTAAAGTCAAAAACCTTAAATCCTATAATATATATATATATATATTCTTGTCCCTATAAGTTAAGCCTCACAAGCATTGCATATACATTGATAAGAGCATTTCCGTATGCTAAATTTTATCCTAACATCAAAAACATTGAATCCTTAAATCCTTGTGTTGTACACAATGATTTTGAATGAAACTCAACTATTTAAATAGCATTAAATATTTTAAAGAAAAACACCATCTATATATATTTTGGTTAATGTTATCATAAATAATATTTAAAATTTCAAAAAACAGCACCATTTATTATTTTTTATATAATGTTTTTATCATTTCTATCAAAAGATTGTGACCTATGATCACATAAAGTTCGTTATAAAGTCTGGTTAACAATATTCCAGAATCTAAACACTCAAAAAATACTAAAAGGACTCAAAACGTGCTTTCTTACCATCATATACCAACTTTTTATATTTTAAAATACAAATTATATTATTATTATTTTTTTTTAATTTCAATATGATGGGTAATACAAATTATATTATATTAATTATTATTATTATTTTAATTTCATCATATATGGTTTATTGAAATTGGGATATTTAATTCTCTTAAAAATCAATTACTTTTCTAATTTTATTATTATTTATTATTATTATTATTAAAATAATATATAGGGTCTATATATGATTATTTGGTTAAAGGGTTTTATGAAATTAGATATCTGTTTTTAAAAATTAATAATTAGAACTATTAATTTATTTAATAATAAATAATTTGGTAATTATTTCAAAAACATTTTATTATGAGAGGGAGGTTGAAGGTTTAATTCCTTTGAATGTAGCTCGGTTTAGATGTCAACAATGAAAAAGTATATGTGACAACTAAAAAATAAAATATACAACAAATTTAATCAATTTATACAATTAATAATCAACACACAATTATTCAAGTATCAAAGAGGCTTAGGTGTAGCAATGATATACCTGCTCTGTGATTTAGGAATTATAATGCTTTGTGATTTAGGAGTTATAATGCTACTCAGATGGCAACACACAACCTTAGGCTCAACTGTACATAATTTTTTTGACAACACTTTTTTCAAAAAAATGAATAAATGCTTCTTATCCACCTTTTCATTGATTAAATAGAAAATGGGAAGAGTTTGGAATATATACATTCATGCAAACTTTTATTTCTTCATTTTAGTTTTTAATTAATTCATTTTTTTCTTAATTTAACTTTTCTTTATATTATTTTTTTTACTTTTATTCACTTACTTATTATTACTATTCTTATAGTTTAGAACTTCATTTTTTTATTTATTATTTTTACTATTTTTTATCCTGTATCATTTATTTATTATTTGTTTTCTATTCTTATATTTTCTTTATTATAACTATTATTATTTTGTACCCCGGATGCGGGTGATATGTGAGATGGGACAGGCGTGGGTGGCTGGACACATGCCGACCTTCGGCCATCACATGGCACCCACGGTAAACACCAGGAAAGGACGCAGGCGGTTTAAAGAAAAGAGGCATGGGACAGTAAATGCCTGGAGAGGTTATTCGGCCCAGAGGATGGCAACAGTTATGGCGGATGTGATCCCAAGCGGGGTAGGTGAGGACGATAGGGATAAAACATGGTATGAACAGGGAATGTTGGTGGTTTTGCAGACGACTGGCCTCTCTGTCTTCGTAGAGATACCTTCTCTGTCGGACGAGCTCATCACTCGTTCGACTCTGGTAGCAGAGAGTCTGGTTTATCCCGCGGCTAGTTGGAATTCTTGTCCCTCAATGGTGAGACCTCGATAGCATATGCTTAGCCGTCGTGGCACTTCCAGAGGGGGAGTCTCACGCAGGCATAACGGGGACAATGTTGGCCATTGCTGCCACTGCAATCTTGCTCGCTCTACTGGAGCTAACACCCTCCATTCTAGTCAATTCTTGGATGCAGGGGCTTCGAGCTCGGCTACCTTGCCTGCCTTCAGCTCCACCATCTTCAATTTCACCAGCTCCACAAATAATCCACGGATCAGCGCGCATGTCTCTATCCTGTTCATCGAAAATGCACAAGACGATGACGACTCCCTGGATGAACAAAGGCCACGGATGAATGTCAACCCGGGGCAAGCCGCGCAGGCTCCTGAAGCTGATAAGGAGCAGGAGGTAAAGGGACCGGCTTCAGACCCGGAAAATGCTAAGCAAACTCAGAACGTTCAAAGGACGGAAGCTGGGGAAGAGGTAGTGACATTTCCTACTGATGCTGAAAGAGAAGCCTATGAGTGGTGCCGAATTGAGGAAGAGCAAATGGACGAATGAAGACGCCCGCACTCAAGGTCTTTTGGCTTTTCGCATAGTCTCCTGGTCTTATTTGCTATTTGTCTTTGGTTCAGTTCTAACCTCAAAGCTTATGGTCGCTTTCGCTTTCTGTTTTGTCATCTCTGTATCAGAATTTTTGTTAATGGATCGGGTAAGAACAATCTCCCCTGCGAGGGAGGAAATGGATGGTGCCCCTGTGTGGGCTTGCTCTGGTGGTCAATCTCCTTTTTGTCTGATGCCCCTGCGTGGGCTTGCTCCTTTGGTCAGTCTCGGTTTTTAGTCTGTTGCCCATGCGTGGGCTTGCTTCTGTGGTCAGTGTCGGTTTTAATCTGGTGCCCCTGCGTGGGCGAGCTCTTGCTCTTGCTTTTGTGTTTGGTGCATTATCGGCTCTCAGGTGTCATGCCCAGTGTCATGCCCAGAGCCTGTTTCTCACTGGTTTCACCATGATGTATTTTTGACCTCTGTACATATTTTAATAGATTAGTTTTTTACCGAGAAAAAAAACTATTATTATTTTGTATTCTTTATTTATTTTTTATTTTTTATTATCTATTTTTTATTTTTTATTTGTATAATTTTTTTATTATCTATTTTATTTATATAGTATTATTATTATTACTAGGTGATTGATATAGTAATACTATAAAAGGTGGTTGTGGCTAAAACCAGAGTGCCTCTTTTAAGTGATTTGGAAACAACAACCTAAAAAAAACATTTTAAGTGATGTGGAACAAACAACCTAAAAACACATTTTATTATATTATTATTCTAGAGTCAATTCATATAGTTACTGTTATAAAAAAATAAGACCATGATCCATATAATTATTATTTATTTTAAATATTGTTTATAGTTATTTTAATACATTTATGAATTTTAATAATATTTTATTAAAAAACGAGAGAAAAATAAAAAAAAAAAAAAAAAAAAATGTACACCATCCAAATGCTCTAGAAGTTTTCAAAAAGTAAGTAAATTCACTTTTACCTGTGACAAATTTCGTAAAAAGTAGATCTCAATATTCTCACACTTACGGCACCTGTAAATACTGATTAGCTATAAAAGTTAGTCTTGTTACTGAGTTGAAGCTGGAGTTATTGGGATTGGGGATGATCCAATCTTGTACTGGAAATTAATTGGTTAGAGATTTGAACTGTAAGAACATTTATTATAATTAATGACCATTCAGAGACCTTCACTAGTACTAAATGGAATTAGTCACTGCCTCACTGATCGTTAACACAAGCTAGACCACCGTTCTCTTCTGACGGAGCTTCTGCAGCCTGCAAGTATTGTTGGAGTAACACCTCTCATATCCTTTTCATAAAGGATTGGTGAAAAATTCAAACTCAAGTTAACAACATTTAACCTAAACAGACTTCTCGTTGGAGTAACAACTCTGATATGCTACCGTTCTCTTCTACGGAGCTTCTGCAGCCTGCAAGTATTGTTGGAGTAACACCTCTCATATCCTTTTCATAAAGGATTGGTGAAAAATTCAAACTCAAGTTAACAACATTTAACCTAAACACACAACTTCTCGTTGGAGTAACAACTCTGATATGCTTTTCATAAAGGAATGCTAAACACAGAACCTAGGACAACATTTATGGGTGTCAGGGCTCACACATTGTGGGTGTGAAGCGCAACCGGATTACCAGGCTCCACACGCGCAAAGGAGAGAAAGCATGACCATGGCCGCAACACTGCCGACATTTCGGATCAGAGATGCTAACATCATCGATTCAGCAGCCACGTCGTGGCGTCCATAGAGAAAGACACGTATATTCAACCGGGTACAGGGCAGAATCCAGACGAGTAGCGTTCATGTTATGTCGGGATGCTCACGATCATTCACTTTTATTTTCAGTTCATTTTAGTCCCTGTTCAAGAGTCCTCATTGTACCACGGGATCCTAGAGATTGGTCCTTTTTTCACTTATCCGGTTACACAGTTCTTGATCAGCAAGACGCCTGTTAGACGATTAGTAGGGTTCTCAGCTGCAGATCGGCGTAGGGATTTTCCATATGCCTTTTCAAGAGGCTGGGGAGAGATCCCATATGCATTTTCAAGAGGCTTGGAATGAAATAATACATGAAAACTGCTGGCAGGGATTGCCATGGATTGCCATTCACATGGCTGAGAGCGGTATGTGGATAGTTCAGTGGAGAAAATTGTTCCAACGGTTCGGAACCAACAGACTAGGAGAGTTGTTCCAGCGATTGGAAAACCAACATATTTCGAATGGCTGCACCGTCAGAATTTCTTTCAGGGAGAACCAGGGCTTTCTTGAATGGAATTTACGTTGAGGAAACGATATTGGGCCGAGTCCATAGCAATGGACGGAATTACTGGTTCTAAGGTAGCTCTACCGTATTGTTTTTCCTTGTGCTTTGCTTTGGATGACAATGCAGTTAACCGGGAAAAGATAATAGATAAGTATAAGTTGGCATAGAGGGAAGGCCAGGCATTTTTTTTATTTTTCTTATTCATATTTTGAAACAAGATTTCCTCGTCATACGAATTTCTCGAATCTGTGGAACTTTGTACTTCTTCATATTGTTATGATAGGGATTATTCATATAAAAGTTGGAACCCGAAGCAGCTATTGACTTCGGTTGCTTCTTTGTGTTGAATAACTTTTTTGTTTTGCTACAGTACTGTATATTTTTGTTACACAACAGTGATTAATTCCGACGGTGCAGTGCTGTGTATGAATCGTGTTGTGTATTTTTCTACGAAATACAGACACGGGTGTTCAGGATTTTTAATTTTTTCTCCGAGAAATGATTTTTATTTTTATTTTTATTTTTGATTGCCATTAACTGGAGCTAACAAATCTCCTTCCAAAGCAAGCACAGTGTGTTTCCAATTTTAGACTTCTGGCTCTGATACCGCTTGTGACTATTTGTTGGAATCACGATTGCATCGCTAGATTTAAGCATATCCATGAAACACACGGGAGCGTTGACCTTCTAGACCGCCATTAATCAGAGGCCAACCAATGAAACTGAAAGGCTTATTTTACAGATAAGTATAAAGATAATGTGTAGTTTATTTCAAGTATTTTAATTCATGTTCTTAAAATATAAACAATGTATTGAAGTTTTTATTATTAAAATCTAATTTATAATAAAATAGAAAAAGAAAAAATTATCAAAAAAATCTAAAAAAATTCAGAAAAACTATTTATATGATTTTGACAAATAATAAATAATAAATACCAATAAAAGATTAAAACATTCTTGTATATTTAAAAAGATAAAAAAAAAATAATAATTAAAAGTGTTAAAAATTCAGAAATAACTGTTTATAATTGATTTAACCAAAAATATAAATAATAAAAACAAAAACCCAATAAAACTATTTCTTATATATTTTAAAAAATATTCTTAAATATATAATATATAATTAAAAATAGTTGAATAACTTACATCTATCTAATTAAATGGCTATGGATCTAGAAAACAAGTTCTTAAAAATATTTTTTTTCTAAATGTAAATTTATAAATATTATACTTCAAAAATTTGATCTCTCAATGATTATGGATCCTAAATTTTCAGAAGGGAAATCCCCTTTGGAAAAACTGTATATATTACATCGTAGTACAATTTATTACAACAAAATATTCCATACATATGTTGCATCAAAAGCGACCTAGCAAAAACAATAAATGTTAAACCAGAGTGAGAAAGTTAATAACCGGCCATCCCATCCACCCGGGATAACGGGATAACGACCGCATACAATTTATCGATCCCAAATCTAATTCACAGTAAAATGTTTTATATAATTGGATGGGTGATAAATGATTGGGATGTCCGGTATGTAGAGTATATTTATATCTTTTTGTTGGCTGTCTATTTTTAAAATGGAACAATAAAAGTTGGGTGAAAGGAATCAAATTTGGTCGAAACTGCCCTCCCTAAGTCTGCAGCAGAAGAAATGATTGAAGTGTAATTTAAAAATGAAAAAATGAGTTTCACTACAAAAGCCAGCAACCACTGAAAACTATGATAACAACAAACGACTGGAATGTAATTCAAGCTTTTATGGCCAGGAAAAGATCACTTTCAGGATCGAAGTGAGCAACCACTGGAAAACAGAATAAGGACAGACACACAGTACCAACGACATAACAATTCAAATTACAGAAATTCATGCATGTTTCTTCATCGGAATGGTCTTTCTTGTTTTAATTTTTGAAGGACAGCTTGGATTCGACGTGGGCTTCAAGTCTTTTCTGAGTACAGGTGCAATGAAGGTCAGTGATGGACTTGTGCTGTACAAATATCATTTTGTTTTAATCAGCGCAAACTCTGCAACTCCCAAAACTAAATGTACTGCGCAGTGGCTGCAACCCTTTCCCCTAATTTTGATATGATCTATGGTCATGGATTTCTATATAGATGCAACCACAATTCTGGACTGAACTCCGCAGTCACACAACCTCGCAAGTGAGAGGAATAAATAAGTATGATTAGCTTTACTAACTATCCATCAATTATAAGTTATAGCTGAGATGAATTAGTTATTCTTTTGGTTGAAGTAATTTTTGCATTCATATGAAATTAATTGCTCACTGAAGGTAATGATACAGGTTTTGGTTTGGAAATTTAATGAGATTTGTAGGTTTTTCGTATGATGAAAAACCACAATATGGTATGAGAGTTTTGGCCCACATTCAGTTCTCCCTATTCTATTGAACTAAGTACCACCTTAAACTTCAACATTTGTACTCTTATATATAATAATACTAAAAAAACAATCCATTAGTTTTAATACTAAAAAAACAATCCATTAAAAACTAATATGTAAGTGTGTAACGGAAAACCTCAGCATTCTTATAACCAATGCATCTTCCTTATAACCAATGCATCTCCCTCATAAAAATAAAGGCATCTGAAATTAAGAAAAAGGATCCATTGAATATTAGTGTGCTGTTATAACCAATGCATCTCCCTCATAAAAATAAAGACATCTGAAATTAAGAAAAATGATCCATTGAATATTAGTGTGCTGTTTCATAAAATTAAAGACATCTGACATTAAGAAAAATGATCCATTGAATATTAGTGTGCTGTTTCATTTTTTAAAGTATATTTCAGGTTTTCTGATTTTTTCGGAAAGAAATGATCTGGCTCATAGCTCACATAAATTTACATACATTGAATTGTCTATTTTTTCTATCATTTATTGGAATTAATAAATATCAAAATTTGTAATTTATTTATTTTTTTATGCAAAAAGGAGAACTCAGCTCAATTTTTATATAACTTTACATACATTGATATAATTTTAATTTTTTTTTAGATTTATTGAATTTATTAAATATAAGTTTTGTTATTTTATGCCAAAGGTATAAGCAGATTAATCAACTGGTAGATTTTCAATAACTAATTTTGAGCAATGATGCATCCATATTATTTCTTCTTTTAAATTCAGTGATTTTTCACCTCTTCTTGAAGATGAACCACATTAGTTGATTCGAAAAGTAACAAACTGATATCTACAAAAAAAATATAGGCATTTAGACAAAATTACTATTACTTATATAACTTTATATAAAATCAAAACTATGATCAGTAATACAAATTGCTCCTTGGAATGCACATAGAAACAGTACAATCAGTTAAATCATATGCAACTTGTATGATCTCCAGTATATACCAACACCAACATTGGGGAGAACTGGCGTTGGAACCTAACGTTTACGTTGACCATTAATAGTTAAGACATTTCAAGCAATAAAAACATATTCCACTAAGAGTCAGCAGTGTCCTGATTGGTTTCTATGCTTCAAAATATGTTTTATATATAGCAGATTTAGTTCTAAAATTTCCAGAATAATCTAAGTATAGATATGCAGATTTTATAGTTCAAACTGTTGCAGTGATTTCAATAATTTGATTTCCATTTAGTTTTTCCATATAAATAAAAAACATAGCATATGAATATATTATTAAAAAACATAGCATATGAATATATTAGAAAAATGAAATGAGGTAGAGAGGTAGGTTGAGGTAGATAATGATATGATCTATGGTTATGGAACTCCGTGTAGTTGCAACAACAATTCTGGACTGAACTCCGTAGTCGACGTAACATCGCAAGTGAGAAGTATGATTTGTTTTGCTCAGTATTCATACTGTTTTTTCATTTTTCTTGAAAGCGTATTTCCAGATTTACTTATTTTACCAGTGATTTATTGAAATCAATGAATATAAAGTTTTGTTTCTTTCCCAAAGCGATCACCTCGCTCTTTATCACTTATATAATTTTAAGTAACATTGATGTGATTTTAAATGTTCTCTTTTCCCAGTTATTTAATAGAAGTAGGGGTTAAATTTGACGCTTGTATTTTGCATTTTTACCCGTAAAATATGTTTTAATCTAAAACCTCCACATCACGCTCAACTTGCCATTCATTTTCAAAAACGTCATATTGACGGTCATGCTAAAAAATTAAAAGTTAAAAAAAAAAAAATTATAATTTTTTTTATATATATTTAATATGGTGTTAACATTGTAACGTTATAAATTTATAATCTCTACAAGCTCCAAAGTCCACACTTCGGCGAGGGCAACTTGCAGTCGTACTCACTCCATTGAATTCACAAAAATAGGGGTGATTTTACGGGCGAATTTTTGCCCTTTGGCGAAATTAAGGAGTTTTAAATTTTTAGTGGGCTAATATTTTCTATCATAGTACATTTTTACAAATCACCTCAAAATAACCCACCTTATTTTAAGGGAGAGAGTTTCAAGAATAGGTTTTATTTAAGTGAATCCTATGGGCCAAAGGCCCAAATACCATGTTTATAAAAGAGGTATGGTAAATTAATAAAAATATAAATAAATGAGAGGTATGGTAAATAAATAAAGCATAATTAATAAAAATAGAAATAAATGAGAGGTATGGTAAATAAATAAAGCATTTTTTATATTTACTCCATAAGTCACATTATATACATGCAAGGTTGTAAACAAATAAAAATATAAGTAAAATGGAGGTATGGTAAATAAATAAAACGTCTTTTTATACTTACTCAAAAGGTATGGTAAATAAATAAAAATAAAAATAAACTAGACGCATGGTAAATAGATAAAACCTCTTTTTATATTTAGTCCAGAACCCTCATTCTATTTATGAAGGCTCAAGAAAGAGGTTTTATTTAAGTGAATCCTATGGTCCAAATACCATATTTGTGAAAGAGGTATGGTAAATTAATAAAAATATAAATAAGCGAGAGGTATGGTAAACAAATAAAACATTTTTTTATATTTACTCCATAAGTCACTTTGTATTTATGAATGATATGGTAAATTAATAAAAATATAAATAAACGAGAGTTATGGTAAACAATTTTTTTTTTTTTTAATACCATGCAAAAAAACATTATTAACCCTAATATTAGTATTAATAAAAATAAAAATGGCACATGGTATTGACCCATGGTATTCACCAAAATGGCACATGGTATTGACCCATGGTATTCACTTGGAATGTAGCCTATTCAGCCTTGTATTATTCTAATTTTCATGATGTATTTTGTGATTCTAATGTCCTTTCAGTTATCTCTTTCCTATGGTGGTGTTGGATGTCGAGGAACACTTGATGACCGACATGCTTTATGCTCTGCAAAATGTCAGGTATTTTCTTAGTTGCATATAGAAAGATCAGAGAAAAGGATTTATCGCTATGCATTGGATAATTATCCATGCCATTGCCAGACTGCCATTTAGATGTTTATCAATGCCATATTTGAAATTTCAATAGAGCTTGATGCATTGAATCTATTTGTCTTTAGTGGGATATTAAATCAGCTGAATTCTGAGTAGTGGGTTATGTAAAAAATTGAGCTTTGTTTTGTATTTGTTGTAAAAAATTGGACTGGAGTTTTATATGTTTAAAATTTCAATAGAGCTTGATGCATTGAATCCATTTGTATTTAGTGGGATATTAAACCAGTTGAATTCTAGGTAGTGGGTTATGTAAAAAATTGAACTTTGTTTTGTATTTGCTGTAAAAGATTGGACTGGACTTTCAACAACAGTTTGTGCAGTAAATAGCATTAGACTGTTGAGTTTTGTCCGAAATGAGGTTGAACATAACTTCTTGTCTGCAAAGTCGGTTGTCGGGCGAGCCACCAAAAGGGTCGTTGTATCCAACCGAGAAATCATGCACGTTATGTTTTTGGTTTGAAAATTATTTCACAACTATTGTTCTTTTATTGTACAATTTGAAATTAGATAAAACTTGTACAAATAAATTTTAAAAGTCATATTGATGGCAGTGTACAACTAAAAACGTCATAAAAATTCCTTGACAGGTAGGGTTCACCTGTCAAATTTAACCCCTGAATGGGAAGTAATAAATATTAAATTTTGTCTTTTATCATTATTATAATTTTATTAATAGTAATAAAAAAATATGTTTGATAATTTTTAAATAGAATTTTAATTTTAATAATTATTAAATAGATGATAGAGGTTTAACATGTTTAAAATATCACTGAATTTATTTAGTAATAATAATACGCATAGAGGTTTGACATAGTCATACTCTTAACAATTTTCAGTCTAATTTAAAAAAAAAAATTGTTATGTTCACTCTTTTTCGTTTAAGATTTTATTTCTATCATTAAATTCTTATTGCTTATTGATATTTTAATACATTTAATTTTTGTGTGTGTAAGGTTTGATATTTAATTATTGTTAAAAATGAGTACACGCAGTTTTACTAGGCAATAACAGTTGCCCCACAGGGTAACCAATCCAAAACCACCAATTTAATGTCTTAGTATTACATATACTAAGTTTAACTAGGATGTTCGATACAACCATAAGCAAGATTGAAAGTGCTTTACAAAAAAATATATGACAGCTCGCATGTTGGCCTCTAGCCACAAAACTAAGAGTAATGGTGCAAAACATCACTAAATTAAGCTAGATAAAAAAAGACAAGAATTGACATAGTAATTAGCCATTAAATTGGCCAAGTTTGGATAACTTGGGACAACGCGTTGGCCGGGAAGAGACACTAACCACAGGCTACGTCCATGGGCTTTAGACACCTCAAGCCTTTCCTCCAACTCCTCTGGGTCATGGAAAATTACTACCAACACGACCCACAAATGACCCGGATGTAGCGAGCAGCCAAACATCATCCCACAAGCATTTGACAAGTAGCCAACAGACCATCATGCTCTTCTTTGTGCTTGAACTTGTCCCTCTAACTAATAGGCTAGCGCATATCATCTCAGTGTGACCACGACATAACCAGAAGTATTCCCTCATCCAACCAACATGACTACCAAGAAGCAATGATACATGGCTTTTGTCCTTCACTAATTGTCTAGGATGATGAACCATAAGCTATTGATAACTATGATTGGGAAAATTGGGCCAAAGAATTTCCCTCCCAAGCTTACAAGACGGAAAAAGTTGACCAGGGCGCCTCATTTCCGAAACCAATAATCCTTCTCATGGTAAAGCACCAAATGGATCACTAATGGGAGCTGCAAAGACCCATTGTAAATCCCTGAGAGAGTGGTCAATTTACCTTGGTCCTGGAAGAGAATCATAATGCAAAATTGGATCCTTTGAGTAGCCAAAGAAATTCGACAGGCCTCCCAATTCCCCATGACTAGTGTATTGCTAAACCCAATCTCCTAGTTAATAAAAAGAGAAATATTCCAAATGTCGGCATAGTCGTTGGTTGCCATAGTACTCGAACGATTAGGGACATTGTAGTGGACATACACCATGGCTCGACCAAAAACCCAAAATAGGTTGGTAGTCCCAATGAACACAGTGAGATGTATACTCCCTTAAAATGCAAGGGCATTAATCCTTCTCAAATTGCCTTGAGGACGAATGACGATGTAATGATCGAATGTCATCATAATCCTAAGGTTGGTGTACTGACCCACAAAGGTGGAGAGGGATATTTACATGATGATATTAAGAGAATCATGTCTGCGATGTGATCGATGCATGACCTCCCAGCAAGAGAACCAAATCGCCATGAGTGTTCTTGTCAACTTGGTTTCTTTGTGTAACAACCTCAAGTTAAAATTCCATGTAATAAAGTTAATAAAGGAAAAGTAAGACCAAGGTCATAGGACATGTATTCCAAGCTGAATGTTGGGGAAAACATCCTAGCGGGCGTTCATTTGGTTTATTATGGCTAAAGAAAAATTGGCAAAGGAAATGGAAAAGGCTTTGAAAAGGCAAGAGGCATGGATAGGCATTTTATTTATGAAAGTAATGGAAATTAGGATAAAAGGAAGGTGAAAGGTCGCAGGTTGCATGTGATGAGGAGAATGAAGGAAAATAATGGAAATGCAGAAAATAGAGGCCTCGTTGATAAAAATGCTTCTGAGAATTAGTTCACAACCTTTTGTTAGTTTTAGCTTGGAGCTCTTCTATTATCTCTACTCTCTCATACTCTTGCACACTTACAGGATTCTTGGTACACCTTACACCTTAGCATTGAAGAAAGGAAGGAAAAGGAAGAGAAAGAAAGAAAAGGGAAGCAAAGATTAAGCAAGGAATAGTGGGATCAAGTGGCTACAATGGGATTACTTGTAGGTATCGAGTTCTATGTATGATTTCCTTTGCTAGTATTGGCATGCATGGTATATGCATGTGTTTATTTAGTTCTTTTGTTGTAATTCACATGGGTTTTTCTACGTGTGACAGTGGTTTCAACCTTGCCTTGCCATTTCTGGATAGCCATGGTGTGATGGGGTACTTTCATTTAGTTGAGTTGGATTATGAGATGGTTTCGAAACTACGTGAGGTCATCTCAAGAAAATTCCAAAAGGCCTAGAAATCCCCAGACTGGTAAAGGTGGGATATGCAATAAAGCCTGAGGGTGGATATGGGAAAGTTCATCATGGTTTAGGTGGAGAAATCCTAATACATCAATGCTTGTATAGGCATAGTGATCCCTCATCCGATATATTGTGGGATTGTTGTAAAGGCGGGTAGTGTATGTTTCTTGTTTGGGCATAGGAATCATTGACCAATATATGGCGGGATTGCGATAAAGCCTGAGGAAGCCCTTTTTATTTTGTTGTGCGCCCCACATTTATGCGTGGAATTTGGCATGACGGTGACTAGTTGAAATTTTTTTTTGGTTCAGCCTAATCTATGGTCAAGTGGTATGTAGAAGTCCCCGATTTGATTTAATTTGCATATGATAATAAGAGATCTTTTCCTCTTTTGTATTATGTGTAAATGTACTTGTTATTATGTGGCTTTAATGGTTATTCTATCATTGATATTTCTCTTGTTATATGTTGGTTATAATCATGGTTTATGACAACCTTGAGTTATAGTTCTCATCATGTTTTTGGTAGTATATGAAATGTTAATGATTGAATGACTTAATAGATGATGATGTAGATATTGTGAAAGGGCATCTGACCTTCTTGACGAATCACAGATAAGTATGAGGCCCCTATGTTAAGATGTGTTTTCATGACCTATACATTATATGTTCATGATGTGTTTGGCGAAACGCCTGTCATGGTTAGGATGAGTCAGGCCATGTCCGTGTTCAAGTTTTGTAATAGAGGCCTTGTCTTCTTGTTATTTATCACTTTTGAGTGTTTCATCAAGTTCTAAATAGAGGCATGGGTCCTACCACTGAAAAAGTGGCTCAAATACTACAGTCACTAGCATAAGACGTGTTGAAAATTTCTGCAGTCGCATGGAGGCCTTGTTGTGGGAGCGATGGGAGGATTTCAGTTGCATGCAGGGCTTGTCATGGGAGTGATTGGGGGATTGGGGGTTTAGTTTAGTTAAAAAGCAGGTTAGCTCAGGTTTAAGCACCTGGCGTGGTTGGTTAGCCTCTAGGGGTCCTGTAGCTCCTAAGGAAGGTTAGTTTGATTTTGGTTCATCAATGATCATAGGCTCATGTCCCAAGTGTCATAAAATGCTCAAAAATGAAAGTGCACAGAACTAGATCGAACCTAAACGACTGGATAGAGATATTCCTCTTGATTCCAGCACTGCAAACGGTTCTAAAAATGGTCGCTATATGAGAAAGTTATGCCAAAAACAAAATCGCCCAATAACCCTTAATTTTTGAATTTTCAAAAAAAATTAAAAAAGAATATTCCACAGAATATTCCTTGAAATATTCCATGGAATATTCCTTTTGGGCAGGCCAACCAGAAGCTGCCACGTGGCAAGCTCAAAAGCCGCCACGTGGCAAGGTGACGTCAGCAGTGCATTTCAAAATTTTTGTTGGTCGAATGTTGGCTTGAACCCACGACCTCCCCTATATTAACACTCTGCCTTACCGTTGGGACACAACGAGGGCTGTTGAATGGAAACCCAACAAACGTTATTTAAATTTTGAAAACGTTCTTGGGCGGGAAATGAAAGGGGCCAGCCCCTAAAGTCCAGCGCCGCATGCATATGACCACAGCGCAAAAACCGTGGGCTAAACCATTAACCGCCCAGCACAGAATCCGAGGCAAACCACTTTCCGGTCACATGCGGGTTTAACGGGCCGTTAACTGACAGTTCAGCTGGCAAAGCTTTTGGTGGAGCGGCAAATTTGGCGGACCTGCCATAATTGGCGGAGTTAACTGGACTCCAACTAAAGTTAGCTGGAGTGTTTCTAGGCATAACTGGAGGAAAACTTTAATGGGCCATAACTTTGGCTAGGAAAGGTGGTTTTGGATGAAGTTTTTTTTTTTTATTTTGGGTATTTTCAACCTCTTGAAGCCATTGGCATAAGTTTCACAGTGATCTGAGGTCATTTGCAGAGGTTTTGGAGCCGTGGAAGTTCTAGGAGCCACTAGGGCGCAATATTGTAAGAACTGTATAGGGTTGCAGGTATCCATTGGAGGTGAACCAACAGTCAATCCTAAAGGATTCAAGTGTTTTGAATCCATTTTTACAATCTATTCAACCTGTAGATAATTCTATTAAGCTGTATATTCATTTTGAGCATTTAATTAAAATGAGGACAGGCCCATTTGGGAGCCTTGGACCTAACAGACGTAACCCAGGAGGGGTGAACTGCTTTATCAACTTCTTTTGCATCTGTGGTTGATTTGTTTTGCAGAACAAATTCGTTTTAATATGTTAAACAGTAAAAGGAAATAATTCTACTATGCTTAAATGGATCATGAACAACTGAAAATTTCATTTGTTTCTTTACTGCAAGACATGGTGATGCAGGAGCATCCAGCTCACCGTAATTGGGCAGAAAGAACTCCAACTAGGTTCAAAAGCTAGTGATCGATTGAACTGTCAAATTCTTATGGGAATAATTTTTCTTTTATTTTATTTTACAAAGTCAGTAAAATTAGATACCTCTTTTTATTTTTCAGTTAGGATCACTGTGGTTTCAATTGTTAATTAGGGAGTAGTCCATGTAATTAGGGAAATAACAACCAACTGTTCCTACAAGTCTTGGAATACCAAATGAATGTAGTTATTGACAAAAGTAGGAATTTTGTAACCATATTCTATAACAGTTGAATTAACTGTAAGCATCAACTGAACAACAGAGAACTATAAAGTCAAAACAAATGTAACAAAATGGGGTTCAATATACAGGAGAGGAGAGTTGAGTTAACTAAGAAGAAAAAGAAATAGAAACAGATGGAGCATTCAAAACGGAAAGCCATTGTCCATCTAGACCATCTGTACAAGTGATTTCTTAAATACATTTACGTTTTTACTATCTGTAAAATTACTGTATCATTAATATTCATTAATTTGTTATGGCAACTACGCAAACATGAGTCGCAGTCAAATATTAAACAAATAGATGAAGTCACAGTGATTCACAGTTATTAAGCTACCAGTCATCAATTCATTCTCGCACGCGGTTGAGCAAGAGTTCCAGTTCGAAATATTCAAACAACGAAGACAGGGAATTCACATAGGAACGTTCACAAGTTTTTCCAGCGCTCGAATACATAAAGGACAATCAACAATCCAGAATCCAAATACGCAGAGGTAACCAAAAAAACTATACATTCTCTTTTATATTCAAAGTCTCTTTTCAATCATCCAAGAACCGAATTTACAGCACTATTGATAGAGCCAAATAACGTTACGGAGGACAGAGTCCATAAATACACAAATAGAGCCGAGAATGACTGATAGTCGGAAAAACTTGCAAAATAGAAAAACCCAGGACTAGGGTTTGAACAGAAACAAACGACCAGTGGTCACAAATTCTTATACATTTCACATAGAAGCCACAAAATACAATTACAATCGAATAAGCGCACACAGTGACCAAGAAACTAGACCATGAGTTGGGTCTTCAATAAAAATCGAGACTGCAGACAAATATTGGGGGTTTTAGGCCTACCCAGGAAGAGAACGACTAAACAACCAAGCGTTGGAAGATACGCCACCCAGGTCACCAACATAGACCTGCAAGGACACGAACACATGTGCATTAGAGCGAAGAAAACTCAGGGGAAATAAAAAAATACTTGTAGGAAGCTAAAATTCCAAAGGGATTTACCTGGAAAGCGAAGCCAAACACCATAGCATGACAACCTGAACAAGACCGAGAGACTGTCGACCAAAGGAGCGAGTTGGTTTAGTTCCAGAACAAGAGAATAAGTTATATTGAAGCATGGACAAGATTAGTTACCTTTTCTAAATAGGAGACGCATGCCTGAGAAGCCCTGTGCTTTCAAACCAAGATAGTGCCGCACTGTGAGAAAGCCGAATAACCACAAGCAAATAATAACGAGACAGAATTCGAACCAAAGACGCCAAAGAACCAGAAGGAGTACAACAAGATACAGTGACTGCCATTAACGGCAATGAAGGAAACCGAGCTAGAATCATAGTATATATACAGACAACAGGCACAATAACCACAACCAGAGATGAGCAACATACTTAGAAACCCACGCATGCAAGGAAGGAGAAACAACAGAACCACTTACCAAAGTCAAGCCACGAAACCAGGCAGAGTAGCCTTCACAACCAAAAACCGTTGCCATTAAACGAACAAACAGGTTAACCAGAGGCGGATTCAAGTTCTCAGACAGCACCAGGAGCTGAACAAACCCATAGCATAACACACACAGAGTTCTGTTGCAGAGACCAACAAACCCTCGACGATAGCAGAATACCTCAGAGCAAAATCACCAAAGAACAATCGAGAGAATGCCGGAAAGGTTAAGGTTAAGGCGCGTTTCGAGGCAGCGTACAGTCATTTATTTCCCACATTCAATACACCAGCTACCGCCTTCACGAAAACCCGCGAACATAGATATTTGTTCGCTACATAATCTTTCTCAGTCATACATAAAAGTGCAAAGTGCTGCCAAGTGGGCTGGGTCCCATCAGAGTGGTATCAGAGCAATTTGAGTTGAAGAGATTTGGGAAAAATGGATATAGGTAGATGAGGACAAGGCCGAGGTGCTCGTAGAATGGCAGATGAGGCATTACGAGAAGAACTCAGAGTTCTTACTGCTCGGTTGGAAGCAGTAGAGGCAGGAAGGAGAAGAGATCCAGAAATGGGTGATGTGAGTGAAGAAGAAGTGGAAGTGGCAGCAGATGGGCCTGAAGGCGAATAAGCAGAAGTGAAATTACTGAAATCTGTCTTATTGTCAAACAGTAGACCAAAACCAGAACTCCCGACTTACGATGGTAGTTTGTCTATTGATGTTGTGTTAGATTGGATTAGCGAGATGGACAAGTATTTTGAATGCGAGGAAGTTAGTGAAGACCGTAGGGTCAAGTTTGCAGCAACAAAGCTGAAAGGACACGCAGCTCTGTGGTGGGACAGTGTCCAGAATGAGAGAAAGAGGTTGAACAAAACATCGATTAAAACTTGGACAAGGATGGTAGCTAAATTGAAGGGCAGATTTCTGCCAAGGGATTATCAAATCGCGTTACATAGACAGGTACAAAATTTGAAATAGAGGGGACTGATTGTGAAAGAGTATACAAAGGAGTTTTATCGAGTGAATTTGCGAGCTGGATACACAGAGGATACGGCAGAAAGGACAGCCAGATATGTAAATGGGATGAGAATGGATATTTTGGATGAAATAAGCATTTTGTCTCCAAACAATACTGAGGAGGCATACCAGAGCGCAATTAAAGCAGAGGAGAAACTTAATCGAAGGCAGAATGCCTGGAGAGGACGAGGGTCTACCAGAGGAAGAGGCCAGTCCTATGGCAGGGGCCGAACTGCCAGCAACAGCGAGGAAGCCAGCAGTTCAAGGACTTTGGGAACAACAGAAAAAGGAGACGGAACAAGAGGTGGCAGATCGTTCCAACGCGGCAGAGGAAATGGCTGTGGAAGGGGAACTGGTTATGAGTGCTATAGATGCCACAAGTGGGGGCACCGCTCATTTGAGTGCCCAAAAACAGATTCAACTGGACAGCGAGGCGCATATGTGGCGCAACCGAAGGAAGCAGCAGTACCCCCTAAAGAGGCAGAGAATGCCCCAGAAATGGGAGAAGCTTTAGTGCTGCATAAGGTATTACTGAAACCAGTTGATGAGAGTGTCGAACAGACGCAGCGGAAAGCTCTGTTCACGACAGTTTACAAATTGCAGGGTAAGTGCTGTAAGATGATAATCGACAGTGGAAGTACAGACAATTTGGTGTCCACAGAAATGGTGGAGAAGTTGGGACTGAAGCGTTTAAAACACCCCAATCCGTATCGAGTTTCATGGCTACAAAAGGGGCACCAGTTACTAGTGGACGAACAGAGTGAAGTTGAATTTCAGATAGGACGATACAAGGATAAAATCATTTGCGACATTATGCCGATGGACGTATGTCACATTTTATTGGGCAGACCTTGGCAATATGATAGAAAGGTGACACACGATGGAGTGATGAACTGTTATAAGTTTGAAAAAGATGGGGTTAGGCATACCCTTGCGCCTATCAGAGACGAGAAGGAAACAACTGAAATAAATGAAACTAGGGCATTGCTAATGAGCAGAAAACAGTTTTTAAAGCAGGTAGAGAACAATGAAATAAGTTATGCTGTAGTCAAGAAGACAAGGACAGTCCTCTTGCATACAGAAATCACAGATTTACCTATAGAAATACAACAGATGTTGGAAGAATTTACAGATATAGTAGTGGACGACTTGCCAGATAAGTTACCTCCCAAGCAGAGTATTAGTCACCATATCGAATTCATACCTGGAGCCAGCTTACCAAATAAGGCAGCCTATCGAATGAGCCCCAAGGATAATGAAGAAATCAGAAAACAGGTGCAAGAACTATTGGAAAAAGGATTAATCAGAGAAATTTTAAGCCCATGTACTGTACCAACAGTTCTTGCCCCCAAAAAGGGAGGAGAATGGCGGATGTGCACCGATTTCAGGGCCATCAATAAAATCACCATCCGGTACAGATTTCCGTTACCGCGTATGGATGATATGATGGACTGTTTGAGTGGGGCAGCTTACTTCTCTAAAATAGACATAAAAATCGGATATCACCAGATTCGGATACGAGAGGGAGATGAGTGGAAGACAGCTTTTAAAACAAATGAAGGATTATATGAATGGCTGGTCATGTCGTTCGGGTTGAGCAATGCACCCAGCACATTCATGAGACTCATGAATGAGATGTTAAAGGAGTATATTGGAAAATTTGTAATTGTTTATTTGGACTACATTCTTATTTTTAGCAAGACGAAAGAAGAACACTTCTGGCATGTGCGCAAAGTGTTGGAAAAAATACAGCAAAACAAGTTATTAATAAACCTAAAGAAATGTACGTTTCTGCAAAGAGAGTTAATTTATATGGGATTTGTGATAGAAGAAAACGAATTGAAGATGGATCCGGAAAAGGTAACAACAATAATAAATTGGCCGTCACCAAAGAATTTGTTTGAGGTACATAGTTTCCATGGATTAGCAAGTTTCTATAGGAAGTTTATTAAAAATTTCAGCGGAATTTGTGCTCCTATGTTGGAGACCATCAAAAAGGCCAGCCAACCTTTTCGATGGACAGAAGCAGCAGAAAAAAGTTTTCAACTATTGAAAAAGAAGATAACAGAAAGACCGATTCTCAGGCTACCAGATTTTCAAAAATTATTTCAGGTACGTTGTGATGCTAGTGGAACAGCAATCGGGGCTGTACTCAGTCAGGAGGACATACCTGTAGTATTTTTCAGCGAAAAACTGAATGAGAGTAGGCAA
The DNA here is from genome assembly GCA_000404065.3 of Pinus taeda. Classification (NCBI taxonomy): domain Eukaryota; kingdom Viridiplantae; phylum Streptophyta; class Pinopsida; order Pinales; family Pinaceae; genus Pinus; species Pinus taeda. The sequence goes on from APFE031122351.1 coordinate 59,815, forward strand.
AAGTACTCCTCATATGACAAAGAATTTTACGCAGTGGTACAGGCTCTAAGACACTGGAGGCATTATTTGTTAGGGAACGAGTTCGTGCTGTTTTCAGATAATTCTGCATTACAATATGTAATGCAGCAACACAAAATGAATCATAAACATGCCAAATGGGTGGAGTACTTACAGAGTTTTAATTTTGTGCTAAAACATATCAGTGGACAAGCAAATAAGGTGGCCGATGCATTAAGTAGAAAAGCCCTACTTTTACAGGAAAGCACTGTACATGTTTTGGGTTTTGAGCATTTACGAGATCTTTACAAAACAGACACAGATTTCAGAGAAGCCTATGAGGCGTGCCAAAACCCTTTGATAAGAGGTAATAGTCCTTGGTTGGATTACAACATACAGGAAAAATTGCTTTTTAAGGGAGGACAATTGTGTATCCCCAGCTGTTCCATGAGGGAGAATATTATTCGTGAAAAACACGCGGGGGTTTGGCTGGACACTTCGGTATAGATAAGACCTTGAAGAAACTTAGTCATTTTTATTTTTGGCCAAGAATGTGACAAGACGTACAACGTTTTGTGACTAAGTGTAAGGTGTGTCAATTAGCGAAGGGACATAGCCAGAACATAGGATTATATACACCATTACCTATTCCAGGCAGACCTTGGGATTCGGTGAGTTTAGATTTTGTTTTGGGACTGCCGAAAACGCAAAAAGGTTATGATTTAGTGATGGTAGTGGTGGATCGTTTCTAAAAAATGGCACATTTTGTACCTTGTCGGAAAACTAGTGACGCCACTCACGTGGCCCACTTGTTTTTTAATGAGATTGTCAGATTACATGGGTTGCCAACAACCATCCTATCAGACAGAGACGTGAAGTTCACGGGACATTTTTGGCATACCTTATGGAAAAAATGAACACCCAATTAAGCTATAGTTCTGCTTATCACCCGCAAACTGACGGGTAGACAGAGGTTGTGAACAGAAGTTTGGGAAATCTGTTACGCAGCTTAGTCGGGGAGAATTCTCGGATGTGGGACCAAGTGCTAGCGCAAGCAGAGTTTGCTTACAACGATTCGCCGAATTGTAGCACGGGTCTCAGTCCCTTTCAGATCCTATATGGCATGCACCCTCGTGGAGTGCATGAACTTCGGGATCTTGGTTTACAGGAACGACGGAGTGCGGATGGAGAAGATTTTGCTAATGCAATGAGGGATTTACACGAACAGGTGAAAGCAAAATTACAGGACAACAGCTCGAAATATAAGGAACATGCAGATCTAAGAAGAAGAGAAGTTCATTTTGAGGTAGGGGACGAAGTTCTGGTACACCTGCGTAAGGAATGCTTCCCTAAGGGTACGTACAATAAACTGAAGTACAAGAAGATAGGGCCTTGTAAGATCTTGCGAAAGTTTTCAGCGAATGCCTACGAAATACAACTACCACCTCGAGTAGGCATATCACCTATCTTCAATGTCGCAGATTTGTTTCCGTATACAGGCGATCTGTTGGAGGAAAAGAAGGATGAACCCGGACAATCCACGTGGAACACCCAGGAAGACGGAGAAACTTGGAAAAGATAAATGCCTTATGTCCAACCTCCTGAGATCGAAGGCATCCTCGAAACTCAGGTAGTTAAGCGTACTCGGTGGAAAAATTATTTTCAGTACCTGGTCAAGTGGAAGAACCGTCCGATTCAGGACAGCTCATGGCTTGACGCCAGGCAGATTGAACGAACAGGAACATCGGTAGAGGAGCTGATGAACCGGAGTCATGATCTTTTTTCACCCCGGGAGCCTGATGCAGGAGCATCCAGCTCACCGTAATTGGGCAGAAAGAACTCCAACCAGGTTCAAAAGCTAGTGATTGATTGAACTGTCAAATTCTTATGGGAATAATTTTTCTTTTATTTTATTTTACAAAGTCAGTAAAATTAGATACCTCTTTTTATTTTTCAGTTAGGATTACTGTGGTTTCAATTGTTAATTAGGGAGTAGTCCATGTAATTAGGGAAATAACAACCAACTATTCCTACAAGTCTTGGAATACCAAATGAATGTAGTTATTGACAAAAGTAGGAATTTTGTAACCATATTCTGTAACAGTTGAATTAACTGTAAGCATCAACTGAACAACAGAGAACTATAAAGTCAAAACAAATGTAACAGAATGGGGTTCAATATACAAGAGAGGAGAGTTGAGTTAACGAAGAAGAAAAAGAAATAGAAATAGACAGAGCATTCAAAACGGAAAGCCATTGTCCATCTAGACCATCTGTACAAGTGATTGCTTAAATACATTTACGTTTTTACTATCTGTCAAATTACTGTATCGTTAATATTCATTAATTTGTTATGGCAACTATGCAAACATGAGTCGCAGTCAAATATTAAACAAATAGACAAAGTCACAGTGATTCACAGTTATTAAGCTACCAGTCATCAATTCATTCTCGCACGCGGTTGAGCAAGAGTTCCAGTTCGAAATATTTAAACAACGAAGACAGGGAATTCACATAGGAACGTTCACAAGTTTTTCCAGCGCTCGAATACATAAAGGACAATCAACAATCTAGAATCCAAATACGCAGAGGTAACCAAAAAACTATACATTCTCTTTTATATTCAAAGTCTCTTTTCAATCATCAAAGAACCGAATTTACAGCACTATTGATAGAGCCAAATAATGTTATGGAGGACAGAGTCCATAAATACACAAATAGAGCCGAGAGCGAATGATAGTCGGAAAAACTTGAAAAATAGAAAAACCCAGGACTCAGGTTTGAACAGAAACAAATGACCAGTGGTCCCAAATTCTTATACATTTCACATAGAAGCCACAAAATACAATTACAGTCGAATAAGCACACACAGTGACCAAGAAACTAGACCAGGAGATGGGTCTTCAATAGAAATCGAGACTGCAAACAAATATTGGGGGTTTCAGGCCTGCCCAGGAAGAGAACGACCGAAAAACCAAGCATTGGAAGATACGCCGCCCAGGTCACCAATAGAGACCTGCAAGGACACGAACGAATGTGCATTAGAAAGAAGAAAACTCAGGGGAAATAAAAAAATACCTGTAGGAAGCTAAAATTCCAAAGGGATTTACCTGGAAAGCGAAGCCAAACACCATAGCATGACAACCTGAACGAGACCGAGAGACTGTCGACCAAAGGAGCGAGTTGGGTTAGTTCCAGAACAAGAGAATAAGTTATATTGAAGCATGGACAAGATTAGTTACCTTTTCTAAAAAGGAGACGCGTGCCTGAGAAGCCCTGTGCTTTCAAACCAAGACAGTGCTGCTCTGTGAGAAAGCCGAATAAGCACAAGCAAATAATACCAAGACAGAATTCGAACCAAAGACGCCAAAGAACCAGAAGGAGTACAGCAAGATACAGTGACTGCCATTGACGGCAACGAAGGAAACCGAGCTAGAATCATAGTATATATACAGACAACAGGCACAATAACCACAACCAGAGACAAGCAACATACTCAGAAACCCACGCATGCAAGGAAGGAGAAACAGCAGAACCACTTACCGAAGTCAAGCCATGGAACAAGGCCGAGTAGCCTTCACAACCAAAACCCGTTGCCATTAAACGAACAAATAGGTTAACCAGAGGCGGATTCAAGTTCTCAGACAGCACCAGGAGCCGAACAAACCCATAGCATAACACACACAGAGTTCTGTTGCAGAGACCAACAAACCCTCGACGATAGCAGAATACCTCAGAGCAAAATCACCAAAGAACAATCGAGAGAATGCCGGAAAGGTTAAGGTTAAGGTGCGTTTCGAGGCAGCGTACAGTCATTTATTTCCCACATTCAATACACCAGCTACCACCTTCATGAAAACCCGCGAACAAAGATATTTGTTCACCACATAATCTTTCCCAGTCATACATAAAAGTGCAAAGTGCTACCAAGTGGGCTGGGTCCCATCACATGGGCATCTTTTAAACATGTTTATTACTGAATTGAATACCTTTCCAATTATTTAGTTTCAAATTCAGATCAAGTTGGTATCAGAGCTATGTTTTTTTGTATCAAAAGTAGTCAAATAAGCTATAGACAGAGCCTGAAACGAGACAGGAAGCCTTCGAAATGCTCTTGATATACAATTGCAAAGTAGATAAATGCTCTTTCAGTCAATCTCTGGTGTAGTTGTCTTTTGATTGTTTTTGTGCAAAGATCTTCTAACTGTCTTGCAAGTATTGATGCTTACCAGGTTGAAACTTAAAAGAGGGGAAGGATAGTTGACTAGAGAACGGGAGAATCCTCAGTCAAGGAGGAAGGCTAGAGAGCCATCACCTTCGCCTTCAATTTCACCCTCAATAGTCTCAGTAGAAGCTTTAAGAATGTCTGAACATGAAGGAGAAATTCCTGCAGACACAGATCCAAAAGAAGAAGAAAGAGTCTTCAGAAAGGCTTTCTTGGACCTCACTAAAATGGTGAGGATATTGTACCAAGAAAGAAATGAGAAATTGGCTGGAGAAGGGTCCATACATCCACTTGAAGGAGAGAGTTCTTTAGGAGGTAAGAAGGATGATGATCATTCCAAGAAAGGACATGGAGGTAATGGTGATCCACCACCCCCATCTTCACCTCCTTCCTCTTCATCCTCGTCTTCTTCTTCTGTGCATAAACATAGGTCCTCTATTGCCTATGTTTAATGGTGAAGTGAATTCAGAAATGCTTGACAACTGGATTAGGCAGTTGGAAGTTTACTTGAGGATCCAGAATATGTATGATGATGCCACAAAGATTCAGTTGGCTTCTTTGAGAATGGATGGAGCAGCATTGGTCTGGTGGGAGGCCAAGACCAAAGAGGAGATCAAGAAATTTGGTAAGGTTACCTTAACATGGACTGATTTCTGTTAGCCATTAAAAGACAATTTTATCCTCTTGATCACATGCAGAAAGCCATTATGAACTTGCAAAATTTCAGACAACTTAAGGGTCAGAATGTCCAAGACTACACCGAAGAATTCATGAGAAGAGCTCTTTTGTTAAGGGTAGATTTACAGACCCAGGACACCTTGCTGAAATATATTGGTGGCTTGCATAACTACCTTAGACACACCATCTTGATGTTTAACCCTACTAGTTTGGATGAGGTTTGTGTCCAAACTACCCATTTAGAGGCAAGGGGAAAAAACAAATTTGAAGAGGGTAGAAACAAGCTCGTCAAGGGGAAAAACAAAGAGAAAACCTCCAAGGGAAAGGGCAAAAAGAATGCATCTGTGAAATAGGAGAGTGAGAAAGTGATCTGTAAACAATGTTCTAAACCAGTCCATGATGAGAAAAACTGTTGGAAATTACATCTTGAAAAAAGATCTCAATTTAACAAATCCAAAGGGAAACAGAAAACTGCTGCTACTACATCTACTCCACAAGATTTAGGGGATGATTCAGGTG
>APFE031122367.1:0-17913 GCA_000404065.3 Pinus taeda
CCCTATTGCCCCCATATTGTTATTACTGTGCCCCATAGAATCCCTCTATTGTTATTTTTGTGGCTTTATATTATTATTGTTAGGTTAGCTAGGTTATATTGTGACTCCTTAGACTCCTATATATAGAAAGGAGGTTTTGTCATTTGAATCATCCAAGAATTGTTCATTTATGTAATGTAAAGGAGGTTTCCCCCTCGAAGAGGTTGAATTCTAAGGTGTTGATCTATCTTTTCTATCTTTTCTTGAGCTAGTTTCATAACACAAAGACTGGTGCCAGTGTTAGTGCTGGTGTTGGGGTTGGGTTCAATGTGGATGTTAGTTCAGCCGCCAGAACTACAATGCCTTCATTCTCATTACTGTGGCTACCTCCAAATTACCATGTTGAAGGATGTTATGGCAAGCCTTGCTTCAACCTTGTGAACAACTCTAAGGAGGTCATCGCATAGGTCCATATGTTCCCGTAATTCTTGTTATATTAAATATGTATGCTCAGAGTAATTCATTGGAATGCAATGATGCTAAGTTTCGAAAATATTTGTTGTTTTGCAGGTGAAGCCAAAGCAGATCAGATTAGATATAATATTGGGAGGATATGTTTTCAATTTGATAGTGAGGCATGGTTATGACCAAGCATTCATTATGGGAGTGATTATCGCTCTATATTAGATCATGATGTTTGTCTAAATGACCATCCTTTATAACGGGTACCCAAAGGAAACAAAGAGAAAGAATATTTTTAGGCATTCCTTTTCTCTCAGGGTATTAGAAATTCAAAATTCCAGTGAATATGAATTCAACATGCATAATCCCACTGCAGAATATGCGAAAATTATGGAATAAAATGTTTTTTCAGAGTATGGTGCCATGTGTAGAGTGTGTTATCTTATCCTTTTTGCACGTGTTTTTACAACAAAAAATGGAGTTTGTAGACTCCTTTCGGCCTGGGATAAGAATTCTTAACCATGACTGTCTACAATGTGTCTTCATTGATCACACAAACGTAATCCTATTTTACCAAAGACGACAAACATGGTGGCCCATTCCCATGTGCACATTGTAAATTGAAGAACTTGGTGGTTCATTGCCATGTTATTTGCTGTTTAATTTTATGAAGTTTCTCATAGAATTTTAGTGGTAATCTTCAATGCACTCCAAACTAATGTCCAAAATGATAGTAGCCAGTAAAAATCCAATAGTTTATCTCTACATGTCTTAAAAAGGAAAACCCTACCTTATGTGGAGTCGATAATTTGAGCAGAACTCAATCGTAACCATCCCCTATTTTATGGCTTAATAATTAATAACCTTGGCATGATTAATTCACTAATGAAAGTTGGATCACTTTAAATTTATAGTTCCTATGAAATCAGTGTAAAGTGGTGAATTGTGTTTTGTTGCATTTACCTAGAATGTGATTTGTACATATTCATAGTTTCTAGTTGAGAGGACTCTCAATTGTTTTGTCACAAAGATAACACCATTGTCTCTTTCCCTACGCATTATTGTGACTGCCACAAAATTCTCACTTCTCCTAGAGCTTGTATTGAGTATACCTACCCTATCCACTTTCGTAGAGTCCTCTTAATTTTTTTTTTTAATTCAATAAATTGACAAGATACAAAGCTCGTGCACTTTCAATTCATTACAAGATAGATTCCCCACATCTGACGAGTCTGCGTGTACAAACACCCACTAATAACAATACATCTCCTCTCATACAGTGCACTTTTCACATGTGCCCAATTAGAATACATTAAAATGCCAAGCTCAACTACAATGAGTATTGGGGAGTGAAAATCCTATCACAAACTTCAATTAAATGATGAATTACAGTGATTGGAATATCGTTGCTCAACATACAAACTTCAACAACTTCACCCATATTTTTCAGTGTCAACTACAAGCGACTCGATTCATATGTGTCTCTGAGTAAGTAACTCAATTCTTTTCCCCTATGTTTTCACACTTCACTATTTCTGACGACACCTTATCAATTTTTCATTTAAATGCTAATAAGTTAAGATATCCCCAATATTTTTTATGTCTTTGATGGTGCCTTTACAAATGGCAATGCATTGTTTTGGGGAATCAAATACTACAATGATATGCTTTTGGAAGTTGAACCAATGGGGAATGTCTGGTCCAAATTACTGCTTCAAAAGGATACACAAACATTCACTCTAAAACATAGGTGGGTTTTCCCTTGAAGAATCTACTTCTATGGTGAGAAATCACTCTTCATCTATGTTCTTTTTTCATATGCTGCTTACTTACAATGTTTCCATTGCAATATTTGGCACAATTGCTATTATTATAAACCCCATACTATATTTCATAACTTTCATTCTATAGAAAGGGGTGGAATTCAAACCCCAATTTTAAGACCATCTAAACTCCTCCCAACCATATGTTTTGAAGTTTTCATTGCAAGTGAGGACCATTGAATGGCTTTAAAGTAGGTTATCAAAACAATTGATGCTTTCATTACATGCAGAGAAAATTCAATGCATTAAATTATTCACTTGTTGTCTTCTATGTAGCTATATTATTTTAACTCTAAGGTCTATTTTTATCCAACTAAATTTGCAAAATTCATTATATAGTAACATGAAAATTTGAAAGTTCTCAAATTTGAAGTTTTTATGCATGTGAAGACCATTCAAAAAATGTGATGCTTTAGTTGTGTGCAAAGAAAATTCACTACATTAAATTCTTCACTTGTCATATTCTATTTTAACTTTAAGGGGTATTTTTACCCAACTAAAATTCTCACTAGCATGAACACACTAGTAAATGTGGTTGATATACATTGGCAGGTGTATATAAAACATATGCACAACCAAATTAGTAAATGTCATTGATATACGCCAATAGGTGTATATCAACCATATTAATAATTTTCTCTTTTTGAAAGTCACTGTCATTTTCATTTCAAAATGTTACATAACAATATGTAGTTTTTCAAAATTTTACTAACCTTATTCCTACTAGATTTATTAGCTAGCAATTGATTCACTAGAACTTTTACATTATCTAGAAAAGACTAAGATATTCAAAACAAAAGAGAACCCATAAACTAGTAAACTGCTAAGGTTTTCACACATCTTGTAGTCATAAGTGTCAGAAGAAGTTAAGTGCAGTAGACACATTGGGCTAGAACCTAGGAGTGGAGATTGAAGGAATTTGCACTAGACGTGCCACTCTATATGCTTCAAGCAAGAATCTGCCACCAATTTCTCTGAAGGTCATTAAGTAAGGAAATTATTCCACTACGATCCTCATGTTTTTCCGTAAGGACATGTCTTAGCAAATCCTTGAGTTGTTAGCCTAATGTAATCAAAAGAAGGTATTATTCTCTCCTCCCTCTACTGTGACTGGGGTCTAGTAGCTTGTGAGAGATTTCACCAATAAGCTTTGAATAAGAGAGAGAATGTCTTTCGACTTTCACTGCTTATTCTAGTCTCTGGATATCATCTTAAGTGAAAGGGGAGGTTATAGTGTTAAAAGAAACGGCCACCTCCTAATCTTGAACCTCAGCTCGAGACAAACCAGATTGATGGTGGATGGATTTCCCACCTTTCACCCTTCCTCGTATGCATCTACCATGGTTGTGACTCACTTTGGAGTCAAGCGCCATGGCGTAGTTTGGTTAGAGTCAAGATGCAGACACAGAGGGAAATTATCCACATGGCTCCCTATCACAACTTCCCTCCAACTAAAAGGTCTAAGAGAACTCATTATCACGACCCACCAGCCAACCAAAGGAATAAAAATCCCCTCCTATGGACTAGCTACCTATAGGAGGGAGGAAATTGAAGCTAGTCCCCAAGTAGACTAACCTAACCCAACATAATTTGGAGCAAATCTCAATTAAAGCCCATAAGTGAAACATGTCATGCACCCAAAGGTACACAAAGAAGAAAATACTCCAAAAAGGTTTTTCATTTGCAAACCCTGGCTACCATCCCCTGTGTGTTTTGATCTCATTACTCGCAGCGGTGCCTCTCACAAGTTTGCGAAAGGAACAAAAAGAGAAGATAACCAAAAGCACACCGTAAATCAACAAAAAAAACAACGAGTATCAAATAGAACCAACAACACACCCTAAATCAACAAAAAAAACAATGATGATCAAATAGAACCAACAACACACCCTAAATCAACAAGAAAAACAACAAGGATCAAATAGAACCAATGGCACACCCTAAATCAACAAAAAAACAAAACACATAAAGAGAAGAGAAAACAATGAGCAAGAGAAACATCACATGCAACTAAAGAATTAGGCATTCGAGAACGCTTATCTCGTTATCAAACAATGTATTTATACAATATCTATGCATACTCTAAGGTGGAATTCCCTCCCCAAGAGGGGTTACAGGCCCATTAATCTAGGTTGGTCCTAACCACCTGGATATAATGTAATAAAGAGTTGACTAGCATAAATTTTAAGCCAAAACCCTTGCTACACTTGAACAATACAGAAGGTAGGCCAGCCCATGATCCTGTAGGCTCGTGAGTGTAAACTGCATCAAAAGAATTGATATGAGCGACCGTTTGCAAACGAGCCACATAAGCTTGTTAGGGCCAATATGAATCACTATAGATAGTTGAGTAGGACTCACATCACCAACTACAATATCTAATACAAAAATACCAACCCTTTGAATATATGAAGAATATCTCCAAATATGGTGGAGTGAATACCAAGAACATCACTATCTTAAACCAGTATAGTCTAATCTACGAAGAACGTAACGATATGTGTACAATAAGAACAATCCATCTAGTCTAACAGATGAAGTGTCCATGAGTATTCAAGAAAACCCACAAAAGAGGCTAAGAAGGGTTTAAAACCCTATTATAAATATGATAGTAATACCTTAATTCAATGGCCCTTATGGAAAATTCCACCAACCATTAATCTCACGCAATAACTAAATAACATAGAAAATCTCATGCCAAGCAATTATCGAGAATAGATAGTTTCAAGTGGGCCCTCCTAAGAAGCCCTAAAAGGGAAAGAATCCTGAAAACCATTCAATATTTGTGAAAATAACATTATCTAAACACTTATTGGTCAGCGTTGTAGCAAACATTTGAAGATTAGTGAAATCCTAGTGAAATGAGATAATTTGAAAAAGAAAATAATATCAAGCAAAAAATTCAGATCAGCTCCAAATAAGGTTAGAAAAGACTACAATTACAAAAAATACTAGCATGGGAAGCCAACACATGAATACATACTGTTGGGTGCCAAATTTTCCATGGTTAAGGTAGAATATGGACACAAAACAACCCTAAATAGGGAGTCTCCGAGCCAGGGAAAAAAAATAATTTATCTCTATAGTTGGAAATTCGATATCATCAAAATTTTCCTCCATAATGAATGTGGCAAAGCTAAAATTAACCAAAAAAACTTCAAATATTTCCAAGGGAATATTTTCACCATGGGAAAGTAGTTGATACCTGCTTTTATTAAGACTAGATGCCGTTCCTTTCAACCCATTGAGGTGGTTCATTTAGTTCTATCGACCTAATCTTTGTATCATCCCACTTGAAATGATTTCCCATAGATTCTTTCATGTCAAAGGGTTGAGTAACTACTATAGATTCCAAAGCTTACTTATACTGTGAAACATTACTTGTTTTTATTGTTACCTCTCTTCCTTTTGACTTGTTTCCATTGTTCCTCCTTTCTTGGTTCCCTTGCCTTGTTATTGCATTCTTTAGACATTTTTTAGTGAAATTCTCATATTAATTGCATTGTTTACACTTAAAAGGGAGTTTCTCATATTCAATAGGTTGGACATGTTTGTAGTCATCCAATGTTAGTTGTATTTATTCTGGTAGGCCATTATCTAGATTCACTTCAACACAAATATGCACATAGGGCATTATTCCATTTATTGGGTCAGCTTTGTCAATATAAGTTCCTTCACAAAGCACAAGATCATCCCTTTTCTCCCATCTCAAAATTAGCACGATTTCCCTTGGAGTGAGCTCCTCTTATTTATATCTTTCGACCATCCTCTTGATGTCATTCCTCTCACACATAAAGAAATGCTTGCTAAGTTTTTGGTGCAAGTAGATATTGGTAACATAAGGTACAAACATGGCATGAAGACACCCCTCAAATCAGATATAAGACCAGTGGTTTTACACTGTCCTTTCATGCATTAGTTGTACCCAATCTGATGCACACGTAATTGTCAATTTCTAAGGCACTGATATGGCTAAAAAATGCTGATATCTCACAAAAAATGAATATCATCATCTCGAGCCTTGAAAATAGGGAAATGCGCTCTGCAAAATTTTTAAGTTCCTTCTTCATGCTAAGAAGCTCCTATTTCTAAGTGCTAAATTTGAAGTCAAATAATGTTGGGAGACTGGATTACGTGATGTATAGATGGACAAAGTCATGTTTATCATGCTATTGGCATGCCATGCCCATGTATGACGGAGGGGCGTTAGAGGGTAGGGCCACAAATAAAGGCATAGCTTGACAGGAGGAGGAAACATAGTCAAACGTCGAAGACAATGGAGTACTATGCCGAAGTGGGTCACATCAACTCCATTTCTTTGCACAAATAGACTACTCCTAAAAGAAATGATGATGAGTATTAAAAATCACACAAAGAGGTCTGGGAGCATTTAATATATAAGCTACTTAGTGAGATGATGATTGACTAATACAAAAGAAAGAAGAAAACTTTCCTCTTGCAAAACATTAACAAATAAACAAATAAAGAATGGTTCTATTATTGCGTGTGAACATTTGATTTTTGGAAACATTAACAAATATAAAGTAGATCTATCTATTATTGTTTGGGGACATTTAATTCAAAACTCGTGTACAAGCAAGATGAGATGCCCGTTGTCAGTAAACATTAATAATGAATATAAAGTAGATCTATTACTGTCTCACCTGCCTGCCGAGAAACTGCAACGATGATTTTGGATTTTAGTGTCACGGTATTAGAAAAATAACATACACTTGCACTTGCACATACGTGTAAGAAAAAGAAAAAGAAAATAGTGAGGCAAGCCGGGTGCTGACGTCGGCAAAGGATGACGTTTCTACCGGTCCTTCCATGCAAAGGTCGTCAAGTGCCCACGTTTCTACCGGTTCTTCCAGGCAAAGGTCGTCAAGTGCCCACGTTTCTACCGGCTCTTCCAGGCAAAGGTCGTCAAGTGGCCAAAGACGGCGTGGGAACATGGAAATTATTGTTATGGAAACCACACCGCGTGGCAACATGGAAATTTTTGTTATGGAAACCACACGGCGTGGGAACATGGAAATTCCACGTGAAATGTGAAATATTATTATGCTGCGGGGTACTCTGGATTTGAGATTCGTGAAATATTATTATTATTATGTAGGTCATCTGGATGTGAGACCTACATAATGGCGAGTGGCGAGCGATAATGAAATAGGAGAACATTCAATTTATTTTGTGTGAAGTTGGGTTGACGTGCGATCGTGGTACCACAGTGGAGTGGCGACGTAACCAGAGTGGTACTTAACAGCTAAATGAATGGTTTCATGTGTGTGTAACCTTCGCCATAGCGTTTCATGGTATCGAAGCCTGTGACAGTTGTCTCACTAACCAGCAGAAGTATATGTCTATTGCTTTGAGATCATATATAGATATATAGTGCAAAAGAAAGAAAAGAATTTAGGATCTGTTTAGTTGTTGTAATCCTAGTTTAGTTTTCTGGATAATAATCTTGTATCGAGGAGTTAGTCTTCTGGGATGGCTACGGATCAGAGAATGGAGTTGCCACTTCCAGTTAGACATGCAGCGTGTCACGCCCCCGAACCTTGCGGTAGTCTTTCAATTGTGCCGGCGAGGTGCGGCACCACCCCACTTTTTCTTTTTAACAATACTCAAGTGTGAGCACTACGCCTAATTCACAACCGGTACTTAGTTTGTTTTTTGCAACCAAGTAAAAAGCGTTAAACCTTTATATCAATGATCACCCATACTTAATCATTATCCACAGCAATATATAACAACAATTGCATGATATAAAGGGGAGGGGCAACTCCCGAACAGTCTGCTCGACAATATATATTATATCAGAATTTCAATAGTACAATGAGCTAGTGTGCTTGCAAAATCAAGCCAACACTTAGCCAAATTTATACATACAATGCAACCTGCCTTACAATAGAGAATCTGCACCTGTTATACGTGAGCGGGTGCCACACACGGCCACCAAGACGCTCGGTATATTTCTGCACAATTCTGCACGTTGAACCCTTCACTACTCGTTCACCTCAACCACAAACCAAGAGAAAATTTTCTGCGCCTTTTTACCAAGTGCGCATGAGCTATGCGCTCATGCTGCGCCTTCCTCCCTTTGTGCGTAGAGCAAGAAGTGATGATCGAATTCGATGTCTCAAATGCCAAGTCCATGCGCATATATATATGGATTATAGTGCGTGGGTGGGGTGGGCGAAGCCCCTCGGCCGACGCCCCAATCCTGCACACGCAACCCCCCATAACGCCTGCACACAAGTCGGCTGCTCCACGTTTAACGCCATCAAACATAGCGTATAAACTCGCTGCCAACGCATTCACTTGTCACTTCGTCGCATAACTGTTTCGTTGTTCGTCACATTGATGTCTGCCCGCACCGCAGTCGCCCGGTGTGCACGTTGCCCGTGCGCGCCTACCTGGTCTACCCATCGTGCGCCTTCGCCTACGCGCGCCCGCCCGGTCGCCATCGTGCGCGCCCGCAACGAATCGTCATCCACCGTGCATGCGCCCGGTCATGTACTCCCCCGTCGTCCTCTGCTCGGTCGTTTATCCGTCGTGCGCGCCGCCTAACAAGCGCCCAGCCCGATCGCCAACCCACCGTGCGCGCCCACCCAAGTCGCCCGGCGCGTGCCCGGGGCGCCTCACCAAGTCGTACGCCCGTCGCACCGTCGCCAACTTTCCCAGGGCAGTACATCCTCCTCCACCTAAAGTCGTTGTCGTCCTCGACAACATCCCAACTCCAAGCATCCACCATGATGTCGACTCCCCTCACATACGGCAAACATCCCTGCAACATATGTAGGCCTCCATCTCCACCATGTCTCATCCAAGTGACTAATTGTCACCAAGATATCCCATGCCAAGGTATGTCATCGATGTCCATGACCGTCGACCAACTGCCACAATGTCTCCATGCTGCTCTCCATCATGAAAGGCTGATCCTTTCAACACCAAGCTACACGTTCACTGCAACAATGTCCTCCATCATGTCATCAATCTTCAAGTGCTCAAAAGAGAACACTTCTCCATCAAGTGTCAAGTCAAGTGTTTCAAGAGAACACTCCATCATCAAGTCAAGTGTCTCAAGAAAACACCTTCCTCCATCATGTGTCTAATGTGTTCATCTGCTATGAGACCTCATCAACACAATAGCTCCATGTGTTCCAAGTGCTCAGCTGCCATGATACTCCTCCCAATGTCAACACAAATCTGTACAATTCGCGACCCCATGTCTGAACTAGTGGGGTGATCAGTCCAACCATCACGCTCAAACAATGAGAGTGAACATCCCCATGTCATCATCAGTTGTTTCCCAAAACATCTGCCACATCCTGAACTCCATCAGAATAACCCATGCTCAGGTCCATTAAGTAATCTCCATACATCTGCAACATGCCATAATGCTTGATGCCAAGCCATCCCTGCATCATCATAAACTGCTTAACTGCTTAGGGGACTCACTGCCATGAGCAACTAACAATGAGCCCCATCTTCTTGTCTCTCTAAGAATATGTAGAGGGGTGAGAGCTTGTAGGCTCCCCCTCACTAATCGATTCGATCCACCTATCAGGATCTTCAACCTTCAACCTCTGTAAGTAAGTAACCCGGTCCTCACCCGGTCTCATATATGGTTCATCCTCTTCATCCTCAATCACCTCTAGCCTTCTTGTCAAGTCCAAAATGCTATCTGAAAGTGACTTGATAACCAAGGATTGTTCGGTAAGATTTGTCTCTGCCTTGGAAAAACGCTTACATATATCATCCATGCCTTCATCACTCCTCACCTGCATTGTTGCAACCTCATGATTAGGCCTAGTAACTCCAAAGGTAGGAACACCTATGGGTACATCTTCCCTTCCATCATAGATGTACAACTTCTTCAAGTGTGGAACGATCATCGCATCATATTGCTTCATAAACTCCATCCAAAGTACGGCCTCATAGTCATCAATCCTCACAATGGTGAAGTCCACCTTCCCGGTCCATTCACCAAGTGTAGTGTCCACTTGTTCAGCCACACCAAGAACTTCATTCGGAGGAGAGTTCACCATCTTCATATGTGCCTTGATAGGAACATATTTCAAACAAACTTTCCTTGCAGTATCTTCTCCCATGAAATTGTGAGAAGCCCCACTATCTACCATAGTGAGTATATCAGCATCTCCCACCTTCATCCGAACATACTCCAACTTGTTCCTCTCGGGATCCTTCCGAGAGATCACCTCTGTAGCAGCAGCAGTGCTAAGAACCTGCATCATACCCACAGAAGCACCTTCATCTTTCGTACTAGATTGGGCTATGGCAGCCAAGTTCGGTTTAGAGGGACAATTCTTCACCGTATGTTGCCCTGCACAAATCCAACACTTCAAGACCTTCTTTCCCTTCGAATCATCAGACTTCGAAGTATCTTCTTTCTTCTTCTCTTTCGGTCTATCGAACTTCTTCTTTCTATCATCAGAAGTCTCATCATAGTGCTCAACCAACCTATCAACCGTAGCAAAGGCTTCTTCAAGTGTACGAATCCTTTGTCTCTTCACCTCATTGCGTGCCCAAGGCTTCAATCCAACAACGAAATTGAATACCTTGTCTCTTTCCGCCATATCAGGTAGCTCAAGGACCGCACTTGCAAACTCCCTTTGATAAGTTTGAAGGTTCCCGGTTTTCTTTATAAACTTAGTCTTCATCCTAGCTTCCCATGTTTCATCCTGAGGACTAAAATGGGCCTGCAAGGCTCCCTTCATGTCATCCGAAGAAGTGATGTCGGTAGCACTTCCATTTGCAACCTGGTCCATCCTTCTTCTCCACCACATCTTGGCATCGTTTGTAAGGAATTGAGCAGCAACCTTGACCTTAGTCTCATCATCGGATAGACCCAATCTCTCCAAGTATTGCTCCATGTCCCACAAGAAGTTACCAAGTGTTTTTGCACTCCTTGTACCATCGAATGAATCCAGTTCCTTGACATTCACATGAGGCACTCCTCCACCTGAGCCATGCCTCACGGCCTTCTTCACCACCGCTATTTCATCCCTAGCTTCGTCAAGAGCTTTCTTCAAGTCCATGATCTCTGCTAGACCTTGGTCCCTTGAAGCTTCAACGTCCTTGACCCTGTATTCGAGTTGTGTACACATCAAATCAGTGTACTCATGTTGAGTTCGGAGTTCATCGAGCTCATCCTTTATCTTCAAGGATGCCTTTTGTTCTTCCACAACAAGGTCAAACCTTTCTCCAAAATGAGCTTCCAAGAAATCCACCCTTTCCACTACTTTTTGCATCAGATCGAAAGTGTCTACGGGGCTACGATTAGACCTGGCATGTGATTCAGCCATTGCTAACTTTCTGTTCCTTTGTAATCGATTTTCAACCATGCATCGGCTTCACCTGCAACCCAAGTCCTTGATGTCACACTTAGAGTGTTTCACCAACCTCTTTCCCTACAAGAACCTGTCTCCACGGTCACTTCATCATGAGCTTCACTAGCTCTGATACCAACTTCACTTCGGTGAAGTTGTGTAGCTCTGATACCACCTGTCACGCCCCCGACCTTGCGGTAGTCTTTCAACCGTGCCGGCGAGGTGCGGCACCACCCCACTTTCTCTTTTTAACAATACTCAAGTGTGAGGACTACGCCTAATTCACAACCGGTACTTAGTTTGTTTTTCGCAACCAAGTAAAAAGCATTAAACCTTTATATCAATGATCACCCATACTTAATAATTATCCACAGCAATATAAAACAACAATTGCATGATATAAAGGGGAGGGGCAACTCCCGAACAGTCTGCCCGACAATATATATTATATCAGAATTTCAATAGTACAATGAGCTAGTGTGCTTGCAAAATCAAGCCAACACTTAGCCAAATTTATACATACAAGGCAACCTGCCTTACAATAGAGTATTTGCACCTATTATACGTGAGCGGGTGCCACACACAGCCACCTAGACGTCCGGTATATTTCTACACAATTCTGCACGTTCAACCCTTCACTACTCGTTCACCTCAACCACAAACCAAGAGACAATTTTTTGCGCCTTTTTACCAAGTGCGCATGAGCTATGCGCTCATGCTGCGCCTTCCTCGCTTTGTGCGTAGAGCAAGAAGTGATGATCGAATTCGATGTCTCAAATGCCAAGTCCATGCACATATATATATATGGAGTATAGTGCGTGGGTGGGGTGGGCGAAGCCCCTCGACCGACGCCCCAACCCTGCGCACGCAACCCCCCATAACGCTCGCACTCAGGTCGGCTGCTCCACGTTTAACGCCATCAAACATAGCGTATAAACTCGCTGCCAACGCATTCACTTGTCACTTCGTCACATAACTGTTTCTCTGTTCGTCACATTGTTGTCCGCGAGCACTGCAGTTGCCCGGCGTGCACGCTGCCCGTGTGCGCCCGCCCGGTCTACCCATCGTGCGCCTTTGCCTACGCGCACCCGCCCGATCGCCATCGTGCGTGCCTGCCTACACGTGCCCTCTCAATCGTCAATCCACCGTGCGCGCTGCTCGGTTGTGTACTTTTCCCGGTCGTTCACTCCGCCCGGTCGTTTAATCCGTCGTGCGCGCCTGCCTACGCGCGCCCGCCCGGTCACCAACCCACTGTGCGCGCCCGCCCCAGTCGCCTGGGGCGCCTCACCAAGTCATGCGCCCGTCGCACCGTCGCCAACTTTCCCAGGGCGGTACACAGCGGGTTGGAGTGAAGATGAGATCAAATTTATTTATGAGAGTTGGATTAGCACTATGAAGTTGCTATCTCAAAACTGCCCTATAGTATCTCATGAATATAGTTATTGCTTGCAAAGTGGAAGAGCAACTATATTAGAAAAATGGTGGAGTTGATCACCAATAAGACCTATTTTAAGCCGCAACCATCCAGGTGGCAGTTAAATTGGAAAGATGCTCCTCATTGCTTAGCAAAGTTCCTGCAACAGTTAGAAACTTTTTTCACATGGAACAAAGAAATTAAGATCAGAAAGAAAATAAGAGATCCTGCTGCAACCTCGGTGGCTCCGGTTGTATCAGTTCCACGGCCCACAGAATATTGGAATGAAGACGATATCAACACGTTATTTGACGAGTGCCACTTTGCTATGGAATTGTTAGAGAACAATCCTGCTATAATATACACAGAATATAAGCAGTGCCTTCAAAGAGGAAGAGATGTTATAATAGAAAACATGTTGGAGTTCACCATGAACCCAGAAAGGTTTAAGAAGGCTGAGTCAACTGAGTATCTCGTTTACTGGAAAGGTGCTCCTGTAGCCTTAGAGGAGTTCCTCAAGAAATTATAGGATGTATTTACAAGGGATGAAGAACTTCAAATCACACACAAAAAAATAAATTAATGTTAAGCGATTCCACCCACACCAACCTCTGTCCCTTTGGCTCTAGCAACCTAGTTAGTGTTGTGTGTAAAGTCGGGTTAGACACTGCCTTAGTACAAGGTAAGACCACCCATCTGTCCGAAGTAGACGTAGGTGTTTCGTGTAGAATTTTAATTTTTCTCACTTTTTTAGTCCCTCCGTTCATTCTCTTCTGTTATTCCAATGAACTGTTCGTCTGGTTTTCATGGACCTACACGACCCAAAGTGTGGTATCTCATTGTATGTGTCATTGTTTGTGTGTAATTGTAATCTAATTGTAAGTGTCATGTCTCAGTCATGTCCTGTGATTGTTTTTGTATAATTTCGTGTGCCGATGGATAAATAAAATCTTTGATTGTTTGTGTGTAATTTCGTGTGCCGATGGATAAATAAATCTTTGGTAAAAAGTTATGTTTTTTGTACTTTACTTTTTATTTTGTTCCATATCTATTCTTCTTCTCTATTTATGTTTGCGTCGAAGAATTTAACTCCTTCAATTTACTATTTTTGAATAAAAATAAAACATGAAAGGTTATCACTGAATTAATGTACACTATTCTTAATAAAATGCATAATCAACCAATGTACTTATATATTTATAAAACAAATTTCTTTTACAAAACTCAGAATTAATTAATTAAATGGAGTGTGAACATTAAGAGATGGCAAAGAAAAATCAGTTATTGAGGGTTAGAATTCAGATACTACTTTATCACCTAGATCTATCTAAAAACATTACATTACAATGAATATTTATGTTGATTGAGAAATATGGTGATTGCAACATGTTGAAAAAGAACAAACTCCTCATTGTTCCATCCAACAGATTCCGCCAAGCCATTTTTAGGTCCTAGATTAAGAAGTCTAGGAGCCACATGGTGGCACTCTCTGAGCCCCTAAACCCTCACACAAGGCCTTTTTTCTATATTCTAGAAGAGTCACATTTGATATTGTGTCCAATGGCCCCTCGCTCTCTAAGATCACCTTAGTTGTGCTATCTTCATGGATGAGAGTTTCTCACGCAAATAATGTGCCCAACTTTGTTGTTCTGAGTGGGTTGAATAACCCAAACTGCATATAGAGTTTCAAGGATTTCTACATAACATTTATGTGCATATTGGGGTGTTATCCATCAAAATATTTCAAGAATTTTCTCTAAATAAGGGTTGGGGACAAAGTTATTAAACATCCAAAGAGGTACATCAACCTCCAGAATCCCTATTTTAGGTTCCAAAGACTTGACCATATAATTCAATATTGCCTCATTATGGTTAGACCTAATGCCCCAACTACTCTATTAATTCTACTCCTCAGCACCAAGCTCAAAATGCCTCTCATGGTAATAACAAAGGTGGGTTCATGTCACTTGAAAGAAGTACAACTCTTAGAGCAAGAAAGCGGCCATCAAAATATTGTCAATTGCTAGCAAGCCTACGGTTTCAGCAAATGGGGAATATTTGAAATGACCCAAGTCTCCTAATATGGAAAATTGGATGCAAATTTATAGGGTTAAAGGCATGGCCTCACCGAAACCTTACAAGGTAAGAGAATATGGACTACATCACTACCAATCCACACTCATAATGATCTCATGAATGTCAAGAAGGTATACACCCCTGTATCAAAATCATAGTTCATAACATTAGAAATATATTTTGTGTTTACAAAAGCTAAATGTGTTTTTACTTCAAATGGTCCAAAAATGAATTTCAGATTTAGATGGTCGATTCTCAGTGGCTAGTTTGCAGGAACTCCAACAGAGTTGAACTCTATATGATAACTGAGGTGTGTTTCCTGTTAGAATGACCTAGGAAGAAAAGTTCACTTAGTGTTGAGATCACGAGAGATGAACAAGGATCAAATATAACCAACAACACACCCTAAATTAACAAAAAAAACAAAATGCATAAAGAGGAGAGAAGACCATGAAAAAGAGAAACACCACATGCAGCTAAAGTATTGGGCATTATAGAGCACTTATCTCCTTATCAAACAATGTATTTGTAAATATCTATACACACTCTAAGGTGGAATTCCCTCCCTAAGAGGGGTTACAGGCCCATTAATGTAGGTTGGTCCTAACCACCTAGATATAATATAATAAAGAATTGACTAGCATAAAGTTTAAGCCAAAACACTTGCTACACTTGAACAATATAGGACACAGGTCATCCCATGATCATGTAGACCCATGAGTGGAAACTGCATGAAAAGAGTTGATATGAGTGACCCTTTGCAAACAAGCAACATAATCGTGTTAGCGCCAATATGAATCATCGTAGATAGTTGAGTAGGACTCACAAAACCAACTACAATATCTAATACAAAAATACCAACCCTTTGAATATATGAAGAATGTCTCCAAATAAGGTGGAGTGAATACCAAGAACATCACCATATAAAACCAGTATAGTCTAATCTGTGAAGAACACAATGATATGTGTACCATAAGAACAATCCATCTAGTCTAATAGATGAAGTGTCCATGAGTATTCAAGGAAACCCACAAAAGGGGCCAAGAAGGGTTTAAAACCCTATTATAAATATGATAATGATACCTTAATTCAGTGGCCCTTATGGAAAATTCCACCAGCCATAAATCTCACATATTAACTGAATAACATAGAAAATCTCATGCCAAGCAATTCTCTAGAATAGATCCTAGGAAGCCCTAAAAGGGAAAGAATCCTAAAACCCATTCAATATTTGTGAAAATAAGATGATCTAAACACTTACCGGTCAATGTTGTAGAAAACATTTGAAGATTAGTGAAATCCTAGTGAAAGGAGATAATCTGAAAAAGCATGACGGCAACCCTTAGGAAAATAATATCAAGCAAAAAATTTAGATCAGCTCAAAATAAGGCTAGAAAAGACTACAGTTACGAAAAATACCAACCTAGGAATCCAAGACATGAATACATATTATTGGGTGCTAAATTTTCCATGGTTAAGGTAGAATATGGACACAAAAAAACCCTAAATAGGGAGTCTTCCAACCAGGAGAAAAAAAAAACCCAAAACTTCTTCAATTCAACATTCTTCTAGATATAGAAAATACCAACAAGATCAAGAAGAAAAGCTAATATAAACAAGTGCACCAGCCCTAGTGTAATCTTAAATAGGAGGGAAAAATAAAAAAACATAGCAAGTGCAAAAACTCCACAGTTAAGCGCGCTTGAGCCAGAGGAGATCTGGGATGGGTGACCTCCTGGGAAGTCCTGGTTACCGGGTGCAAGCCCCAGAAGTGATGATTGATGCTATGTGATTCGTTCTCCACATTTCACTAGTTTCAATCTCACTTCTTCACCCTGTGAGCATCACCTGATGCAATGAGTGCTAAGTGAACTATTCAAAAATCATGAGAAATTAGTCAGTTACGACTACCTCTCATAGAAATGGTCATACGTGAATGACTTACTTAACGCAGTTGAATCCGAAAAATGATATCTAATATAATGCACTGCGTAAACCCCCATACTTAAATTCAAAAAGAGTCAAGGGATCTCTACTTGAATGGTTCATGAGGCACAATACTTGCTAAGGTTTTGCAAATTGGGTAGCAAGCTAAGTGGGCTTGATTGTGGAAAAACTCCACAGTTAAGCGCGCTTGAGCCAGAGGAGTTCTGGGATGGGTGACCTCCTGGCTCCTGGGAAGTCCTGGTTACCGGGTGCAAGCCCCGGAAGTGATGATGGATGCTATGTGATTCGTTCTCCACATTTCACTAGTTTCAATCCCACTTCTTCACCCCTGTGAGCATCACCCGATGCAATGAGTGCTAAGTGAACTATTCAATAATCATGAGAAATTAGTCAGTTACGACTACCTCTCATGGAAATGGTCATACGTGAATGACTTACTTAACGCAGTTGAATCCCAAAATGATATCTAATATAATGCACTGCGTAATCCCCCATACTTAAATTCAGAAAGAGTCAAGGGATCTCTACTTGAATGGTTCATGAGGCACAATACTTGCTAAGGTTTTGCAAATGGGGTAGCAAGCTAAGTGGGCTTGATTGTGGGGAAAACTCCACGGTTAAGCGCGCTTGAGCCAGAGGCAATCTGGGATGGGTGACCTCCCGAGAAGTCCTGGTTACTGGGTGCAAGCCCCGAAAGTGATGATTGATGCTATGTGATTCATTTCACTAGTTTCAATCCCACTTCTTCACCCTTGTGAGCATCACCCGATGCAATGAGTGCTAAGTGAACTATTCAAAAATCATGAGAAATTAGTGAGTTATGACTACCTCTCGTGGAAATAGTCATAATTGAATG